>CM060947.1:256553329-256565829 GCA_030765055.1 Mantis religiosa | reverse complement strand
AACTTATTTTTGTCAAATACACATTTTGTAATCATAATCATAACCGAAATATTCTTTGTTAATTCTTTGAATTCTCCAACACTTATTATTTTCTCAAATAGCAAATCGTTATTCATTTTTTATCTCTTGGAGATACATTTGACAAAGACGCAACCTGCACAGCAGTTTTAAAACATTTGATAATCACTTAAAGTCTACTGTATTCCCTTGTGACTATAATAATACAACGTTTGTCTTGAAGTAGATAGAGCAATTAGTATTTGTGGAAGAGTAGAGAAAGTCATGTATATAAACATTTGACTATCACTTAAAGTCTACTGTATTCCCTTGTAACTAGAATAAGATAATGTTTATCTTGAAGTAGATACAGCAATAAATATTTGTAGAAGGGTAGAGAAGGTCATGTATATAAAACATTTGACTATCATTACAAGTCTACTGTATTCCTATTTAACTACAATAAGATAATGTTTATTATGAAGTAGATAGAGCAATAAGTGACTGTACAATAGTAGAGAAAGTCATGTATATAAAACATTTGACTGTCACTTAAAGTCTACTGTATTCCCTTGTAACTGCAATAAGATAATGTTTATCTTGAAGTAGATACAGAAATAAGTGTTTGTACAAGAGTAGAGAAAGTCGTGTGTATAAAACATTTGACTATCACTTAAAGTTTACTGTATTCCCTTGTAGCTACAATAAGATAATGTTTATCTTGAAGTAGATAGAGCAATAAGTGTTTGTACAAGAGTAGAGAAAGCCGTGTGTATAAAACATTTGACTATCGCTTAAAGCTTACTGTATTCCCTTGTAGCTACAATAAGATAATCTTTACCATGAAGTAGATAGAGAAATAAGTGTTTATAAGAATACTTTTTGAAGAATGAGTGAAAAGTCATATTTTGATTGTATGGCATCACAATTATGAAGTTCTAGCTGAATCTGCCTACCAGTTACAAAATCAACAGACATAAATTATTACGAACGCACCTAAATGTTTACCGTACGTTGATCCTGAGTTTGAAAGCGGCCATCCCTTTGATGTCTGAATGTCCAAGAAACTGAATTAAAACGCATACGTGTACGTTTTGGCACGCGTGACTTAATGAGAATGAATCACTTAAATATTCCGTCAAGGGAATAAAAAAAAAAAAAAAACAGCATCTCATATTTTCATTACTCACTTGAGCTGTGTCGAGAGTAATTTGTTTCAATAAATGCGTACTCGTCAACTTTTAACCTCTTGCTCTGCAGTATTTTGTTTTTATTTCGACTGCCTCTTGCAACGCAATTCCAGAGGCAAAAACACATTGCGTGTCTACGGGATAAAAAAACCAGTTTCAGCCTTTGAATCTCTGTTTCCATTGGTGAAATAGAAATTGTTATAAAATATCAGGGCCGTGGATTCTTATTAGAATTTTGGAAGGGCCTTGACTCTATTACAACTTTTCGGGCAATTAAACAGAGATAAATAACGCTTCCTGTCAGATAACCAAAATATAGGTTATTGCTCTCTTCCTTACGGAAATTCAAGAATGTTCTGTGGAAATTTCTAACTGTAAATGATCTCGCAGCTCAGTCACTTCAATGCTAAATAAGTGAGCTGGGCCTACAACGATATGAAGTAATAATATTTACTAAGTGAAGTCACAGCACACTTCAATGAACTGAGAGTATGAACTAAGTGAAGTACCTCTCTCTCTTTTTTTTGTAATTTACCTTTTCCAACGTTAAGTGATATCGGACGATGAATGAAATGGGTGAAATGAATCTCAAATGAATCCGAGGTCCATGGAGCTTAGAGTTACCTGACATTCCTCTATCAGGATAAAGGAAAACCCCCGAAAAACCTTGTACAGGTAACTCACTCTAACCGAGATTCGAACTCGGGACCTCTTGAATGTGAGGCAGACACGCTACCATTTACACTACCAGGCGGGCGAAAATTGAATTAGGTCACAATTCTGAAATGACGTTGTGAACTACGTGAGTTCACACTGAAATTTGAACCGGATCTCATTAGTGAACTGATAGTGCGAAGTAACTGAAGTCACAGTGAGGGTAGAAGTAGAATACATAAATGAAGTGACAAAGAAATTAAGTGAAGTTACAGTGAGTGTTGAACTATATTGAAATACCACGTTACTGTAGTGAAAGGTGAACTAAGTTCACAGCTCAGTCACTTCAGTGCTAAATTGATGAACTGGGCCTATAATGAAGTGAAGTAATAGTGATTACTAATTGAATTCACAGTACACATTAACGAACTGCGAGTATGAACTTAGTGAAGTATCAATGAAATTTGAAGTAGGTCCCAGTACTGAAGTGACGTTGTGTACTACGTGAGTTCACACTGAAATTTGAACCGGCTTTAACTAGAGAACTGATAGTATGAGCTTACTGAAATCACAAGAGAAAGTAGATGTAGAATGCATTAAGTAAGTGAAATTAAGTCTCAGTGAGTGTTGAAGATGTGAAGTTGCAGTGAAAGCTCACGTTACTGTAGTGAAGGATGAACTAAGTGAAGTGAAGTTATAGTTCAACAAGTTCACAATGATGAAGTGACACAGTGAACTAACTGAACCAAATAATAATTGAAGTCAATAACAGAAGTTAAGTGTCAGTGTGAACTGTGAAGTCATAAAGAGAGTTGAACTAAAGTGATATTCCGAAGTATTTGAAGTTGTAGTGTAAACTGAACTATAATACATTACTGAAGTGAACAATGTGAATAAAATGGTGAATCAGTGAAAACTGAATTGGATGCTTTAGTGAACTGATCTTAGCATGGCTTCTTTTAGTGATTACGTGTGACATATACGGCACTTAAATAACCTCATATCTGGTAATGAGACCTGTGAGCAAAATATTTATCTTACACGTCTAAAATAGAATGGGATACTGATGAGTCACCATAAACAAAAACAATTTATACGCGTACCTGATGTTACTACGTAAGTTCACACTGAAATTCGAACCGGATCTCTCTAGTGTACTAATAGTATGAGCTACCTGAAGTCACAGAGAAATTAGAAGTAGAATACATTAATGAAGTGAAATTAAGCTTCAGTTGGTGTTGAATTATATTATTTTAGAGAAGTGATATTGTGAACAATGTGAAGTTGCACTGAAAGCTCACGTTACTGTAGTGAAAGTTGAACTAAGTGAAGTGAAGTCATAGTTCAACCAGTTCACAAGAGTGAAGTGACACAGTGAACTAGGTGAAACAAAATGGTGGTTGAAGTCAATAGCACTAGTGAAGTGTCGGTGTGAACTGTGAAGTCACAACGAGAGTTGAACTGAAGTGATATTCCGAAGTATTTGAAGTTGTGTGAAAACTGAACTATAATATATTACTGAAGTGAACATTGTGAATAAAAGGGTGCCTTATGAAAACTGAACTGCATACGTTAGTGTACTGATCTTAGCATTGCTTCTTTTAGTGATTACGTGTGACATATATGGCACTTAAATAACCTCATATCTGATAATGAGACCTCTGAGCAAAATGTTTATCTTACACATCTAAAATAGTATTGGATGCCGATGAGTCACCATAAACAAAAACAATTTCTACGTGTACGTGATGTTACTACGTAAGTTCACACTAAAGTTTGAACCGGATCTCTCTGGTGTACTAATAATGTGAGCTACCAGAAGTCACAGAAAAAGTAGAATATTAATGAAGGGAAATCAACTTTCAGTGAGTGTTGAACTATAATATTTTACGGAAGTAATATTGTGAACCATGTGATGTTGCACTGAAAGTTCACGTTACTGTAATGAAAGGTGAAGTAAGTGAAGTGAAGTTTTAGTTCAACCGGTTCACAATAGTGAAGTGATACAGTGAACTAAATGAAACTGTGTGATATTTGAAGTCGATAACATAAGTGAAGTGTCAGTGTGAGCTATGAAGTCACAGCGAGAGTTGAACTGAAGTGATATTCTGAAGTATTTGAAGCTGTAGTGAAAACTGAACTATAATACATTACTGAAGTGAACAATGTGGATAAAGGGGTGATTCAGTGAAAACTGACCTGCATACATTAGTGAACTGATCTTAGCATGGCTTATTTTAGTGATTACGTGTCACATAAATGGCAGTAAAAAACCGCATCTCTAATAATGAGCTCTCTGAGCAAAATAGAATAAGATACTGAAGAGTGACCTTAAACAAAAACAATTTTTACCCATACGCGATATTTCTCGACAGGAGGAGCATTAAAGAACTATCAAACACCCTATGTTGGTAATTCGTCGTATTTTTTTGAAGAGCTGTCGAAGCTAGAAGTCGAGTATTTGCTTTTTATAAAAAAGTTAATAATACAGAGTGTTTTGTGACCACCAAGTTTCGTCTCAAAAGTCGCCAGTTTTAACCAGCACTCAAAACTTGCCGCGTTTTTCTTCTCGAATGTTTGTTTCTTTTTTTCTCTTGAACTTGCGTCTCCCAAGTTTTGTCTCTGTTATTTTTTAATCACGTCATACAAACTTGCAACTTTTAATGGGTTTCCTGCTTCTATCTGTTAATCGGAGCCGTGTCTCATCTTCCTAATGCTTTGGCATCTTAATTATAGGAAAAGCAGACGTCTCCCTCGTTCCTCTTTTGTTTTTATTCGGGTTCTAATTCTTAACCAAAGTTGCCAGTTCTTATGTACCATGTCCGGACTTTACGTACATCTGTCTCTGAACATAAAGTGAGGCTCCAGCTCGGGAACTCGTTCTACAACACTTGACCCTTACAGCTCGTAATACTGCAACATGCAATTTGAAGTCTATACTCCTGCCTAAACTATGCTAGTGTCTTTAACATATTACAGTAAAACCTTCCTATAACCGAACCCCTATTTGCCGGAAATCTGAAAAAAAAAAGGGAAAATAAATTTCGCAACGTAGCTATTTCCCATGTAACATAATACTCTAAGTCATAAAACTGCCTAATGCGGAAAAAGAAATACTTTCGGGAACCAGAACATCTTATAGGTCGCTATTCCCTATTCAGGTTGCGGCGGACCCGCTCCCGGCATCCAAACAACTCATAGATAAGAAACGCGCAGCGGAGAGGCATTGAAACCGGTTGCCCAGAGAAACAAATGACGTATGAGACATTCCTAAATGCACATCTCCTTAGATCATTATGTATAACCTACAAATTCTTATATAGTAGACAAAGGTTTGTCTCTGGCTGATCTTATTATTTAAATAGACACATTGTAGCAACACCCAAGTAATTATAGCGCGGATTGTAACATTTCCGATTCGAATGTAAAATAGTATCCAAATAATAAAATTAATTTCTTAAATAGTTAAAAATTCTTCAGAGAAAATGCCAGCGCAGGAATTTCACTACATATTTATTCATCTGCGTCCGTATTACTAATAACAATAATGTACCTCCGAAAGCTTTTAAATGAAAAACTCACACTATGTCCCGTAAAAAAAGATTTAGTTGAGTGATAATCTGTAGTAAATTCGTTAATTATTTTAGCTAATTTAGTTTCTCGATCTGGCTTCTCTTTTTTCCATGTTTTCTAAAGTATCCCACTCTAATGTAAATATAAATAATGAAGTAAATAAGGACATGAATAAGTACACTTCTAGAAAACATACCATGGCTGTACAGCAAATTTGTTTGCTCATCTTTGAAGCACAACAAAGATGTTATTCGAATATCTTCCATCCTACCAACGTGCTCTGTGTCTTGCAGTTAAATCTGTTTTGTAGTAATGAGTTGTATTCTACGACGAACCTTGCCCTTGCTAGTAGCGCTGTGTGGTATAGCCATGCCTGGCCGCAATTACACTGCTCAAGGATAACGGTACGAATTTCCTAGCTCTGTGTCATGGAGTTACACCTGTTTTGTAGTAATGAGTTGTATTCTACGTTGAACCTTGTACTTGCTAGTAGCGCTGTGTGGTATAGCCATGCCTGGCCGCTCTTACACTGCTCGAGGAAATCGGTACGAAATTCCTAGCTCTGTGTCATGCAGTTACACCTGTTTTGTAGTAATGAGTTGTATTCTAAGATGAACCTTGTCCTTGCTAGTAGCGCTGCGTTCTATAGCCATGCCTGGCCGCTCTTTCACTGCTCAAGGAAATCGGTACGAACTTCCTAGCTCTGTGTCATGTAGTTACACCTTTTTTTTTAGTAATGAGTTGTATTCTACGATGAATCTTGCCCTTGCTAGTAGCGCTGCGTGGTATAGCCATGCCTGGCCGCTCTTACACTGCTCAAGGAAATCCGTACAAACTTCCTGGCTCTGTGTCATGCAGTTACACCTCTTTTTTAGTAATGAGTTGTATTCTACGATGAACCTTGCCCTTGCTTGTAGCGCTACGTTGTATAGCCATGCATGGCAGCTCTTACACTGCTGAAGAAAATCGGTGCGAACTTCCTAGCTTTGCTAATTACTAATGAGCGGATTTATAGGCACTAAAATCGTTAGAAATATGCAGGCAAAAAAACACCAAAGTTGAGCAAAATAGGCACTTATATAGGCACTAAAATGTGTTATAACAAAGTGACTATCATCGCAACATATGCTGCAACAAATTCGCTGCCCGCCTCAGCAGCATGGTGGTAGCGCGTGTGCCCTACGTTCAAGAGGTCTCGAGTTCGAATCTCGGTAAGGATGAGTTACTGGATAGTGTTTTTTCCGGTGTTTTCCCTTATCCTTCAAGACGAATGATGGGTAAATGTAAGCTCCATGGACCCTAGACTCGTTTGAGCAACATTTCACCCAATTCATACCGATATGACTTAACGTTGGAGGACGTAAAGTAAAAGGCCGCGCCGTGGCTCAGTGGTTAGACAGCTTGGCTCTCACCAAGGCGGCCCGGGTTCGATCCCAAGCGACCGCAAAGTGAGATTTGTGGTGGATAACACGGCGCTGGGGCGGGTTTTCTCCGGGATCTCCGGTTTCCCCCGTCATCTCATTCCACCGGTCCTCCATCTTCATCTCATGTATCATCAGTGTCATCCCCTGCGGTGCCGTGTGTAATAAAAGCGGGCGTTAAACACTACACACGTAAAGTAAAAAAAAAGTATATTCGCTAAACGCATACTATTTTGTCGTTCCCTAGGTGAAACAGTTGTACATCTATTGAAATTTCATAAATGGCTCCACAGCAAGTTAAAATAACAGATATTGTCGTATAATTAAAATACATATAAATCCACTTCACTAAGAACCATAATGTGCACAAAGGTGTGAAGTAATTAATTATGTCAAAAATAAAAAAAAAAAACATGGGTTGGGCGGGATGCTTAAGGGTGAAATTTGAAATACCTGAATCTTTTGTTAGATTTGCTTCAAAAGTATACCATTTATTTTTCTGATCATAAAGAATGGAATAATACAAAGTTTTAGCTTTCTAGTTACAATAAGTTTTGAGAAATTAACAGTTTATGTCCAAATTACAGGCGATGTTCGAAATGTCCCACATATTGTAATTTTAACCTATTAATAACCAGTGCCTATGTGAAATATTTGTCTTCGACATATCAACAAAGGTAACAAGTAATCATACCTATTTAACAATTTTTTACATCCCTAAGCGTTTACAGTAAGAAGTAAGCATTATAATCATTTTCAATACAAATAACAAAAACCGAACAAATATAAATGGGTACACTTAATATGCAGTTGCCCTTACAGGCATATTTAGAATTTCATACAGATTAATAGAAAACTGCATCCGGTGTGAACATTTTGAAGTTAGGAAGATGTAGAAAATATGGAATCTGAAAAATCTGAGGTTAAAATTACGTAATAGCAGCTACGATACAGCTGTCATGTGACGTTTTCTGTAGTGCCGCTAGTAAAAACAAACTTTGTTATTGAAGTATGTCTATATTAATTTTAAGACAAGAAGTATATTTGGGATTTTTGTAAGTTTTGGGTCAATTTGCGCAGATGTGTCTCCTTAATAAACCCCTTTTTGTATATCCAATGTGCAGCAGTAAGAAATTTCTCTCCCCCGATATCTTCACGTTGAAACCAACAAATGCAAAAGCTGTTGTCACAAATTACAAACAGAAGAAATTGGCTAAAAAAGGCAGTTTTAGGCACTGCTAACCAGAATAGGCACAAACGTATTGTGACTTTGTGGGTTCGTGAAATTAAAAGTCCAGTTGCACAAACTCCAAATGTTCTTTATTTTCACCGAATTACAGTTGGTACACTTGCCGATTACATAGAATTACGTAGCTCACACAATTACAATACACCAGTTCGTGGGTCACAGGTCTATTCCGCGCTCACTATTATGTCACACTGCACTCCAGAGCTGGCTAAAAATTCCTCTGATACACGTACGCAGTCTTCCAGTCCGTTCGCTAGCATTGCGCTCCTCACGGCTGGTCGTCGAGAACTTAACTGACTCGTCCACTGCAGCTCTTATATAGGAATATCGCTGTTTCTGGAAGCTTCGTGGCTCGGAACATCATTCCGACTTTTCCAGACGTCAGGGGGAGGGGAAAGATACAGTGCCGCTCTTCTAACCCTCCCCTCCATGAGCGCTACACTGATAAATGGGTAGGCGTGGCCTAAACGCTTCCCGTCTGGCCCTACCTGCCAGCAGGGTTTTCTCGGGAGTTCCGATTGTCGAGGTGACAGTATGAAACAAGCATTTATAGGCGCTATAAAACTAAGAAAGTAGGCTAATAATTGTAGGAAACGTGCTTATAACTTAAAAGCCTACGTTTCTGAATAAGGGAATAAAATAGGCAAATAGGGCAAAATCCGCCCCCTAACCATCACACACCAGAGTCAAAACAGCAGTCAAAACTATGGATAAAGGCTGGTGAAAGTGTAACAAAGAAGGCAAGGACCATTTTGTCAGCTGGTAAGATGTTGTCCATTATTTTGGTGGATTCTCAGGAAATAATCCTCATAGACTACTTGGAAAAAGACAGAACCGCAAATGGAGCCTATTGTGCTTCATTGCTGGACCGTGTGCAACATGAGCTGACTGAAAAGATATCGAGATTAAAAGCCAAAAATGTGCTCTTTCAGCAGGATAATATACCATGGCACACATCAGCAATCGTAGTGACGAAAAGTACATGAGTTGGGCTTTGAACTGGTACCTCATACATCTTATTTACCTGACTTAGCCCCAAGTTATTTATTTCTGTTCCAAAACTTGAAAAATTGGATTCGTAGTAAGAAATGTTCATCAAATGAAGACGTGATGGTCACCGTCAACGTGTATTTTGCAGCCCATTATGGAACATATGCATGGAAAAGCTGGAAAATCGCTGGAATAAAGCCATTAGTTGAGACTGTGTCGAGAATTAAGGTGAGACGTTCACGAGAAAAAAATAGCCTTTGTTTTCTACCAGACTTATCAAATGACCAATGTATTTTTATATACGAGGGCTATCCAGAAAGTAGATTACGTTTTCGTCTGTTTCCGCTAGGGGCGGGGCTAGCGCGGCCATCTTGGGGTCAGAGTGTTGCGCAGCTCAGTCGGCATCTAGTCGTGCTAGTGAGAGGTTCGTGCTGTGCTCCGTTCAGATACTGTGACGGTTTGAAATGTCTGCGTTAATTGAAAATCCCGCGAGCTGCGAGGTGCGTGCAGTAATAAGGTTTCTGACTGCAAAAAAACTGTAAACCGATAGAAATCTATCGGCAGCTTTGTGAAGTGTATGGGGACAACATTATCACTGAAGGTTGAGTGCGTCAGTGGGTCATCAGATTTAAAAATGGCCGAACCAATGTTCACGACGAAGATCGAAGTGGGAGACCCAGCACAGTGACTGCCGAACTTGTCGAAAAAGTCGATGCTAAAGTCCGTGAAAATCGAAGGTTCACAATAACGGAACTTTCTTTGAGTTTTCCACAAATTTCGCGAAGTTTGTTGCACGAAATCATCAGCGAAAAGCTTGGTTACCACAAGTTTTGTGCAAGATGGATTCCAAAAATCTTGACAGAGGACCACAAAAATCAGCGAATGGCTGCAGCGTTGAACTTTTTGGACGTTTACCATAAGGATGGTGACTCTTTACTCGATCGCATCGTTACTGGTGACGAAACATGGGTGAAACACGTGAACTGTGAAACGAAATTGCAATCAATGCAGTGGGGGCACACAAGTTCTCCCCAAAAACCCAAGAAATGCATGCAAACAATGTCGGCAAGGAAGATGATGGCGACTGTTTTTGGGACAGAAAAGGTGTGATTTTGGTGGACTTCCTGGAAAGAGGCACTACAATAAACTCTCAAAGGTATTGCCAAACTCTCCAAAAACTCAGAAGAGCCATTCAAAACAAGCGCAGAGGAATGTTGAGCTCTAAGATCTTGTTGATTCACGACAACGCCCGGCCCCACACGGCAAATGTCACTCGTGAAGTTCTTGAATCTTTTAAGTGGGAGTTGTTTCCTCATCCGCCGTACAGTCCCGACCTGGCACCGAGCGACTTCCACCTATTCCCAGCAATGAAGAAGTGGCTGGCTATGCAGCGTTTTGATGACGACGCACAGCTGCAAGAAGAGGTAACGAAGTGGTTGAAGGCGCAGGCGGCCGAATTTTTCGACGAAGGAATTTCCAAGCTCGTACATCGCTACGATAAATGCCTTAATTTGAATGGTGACTATGTCGAAAAGTAGTATTTGAGTGTGGCTTTCATCTGTATATAATAAAATTTGTTTCCTATATTTTGTTTACTTTTTATTCCAAAACGTAATCTACTTTCTGGATAGCCCTCGTAGTTTACGGGTTACCATTTCATGCCAGCTGTTACCTTCAGAGATAACAAAACTAGCAAGTTTGCCTATTCTTGGTTCTAAGAGTATTAAAGTTTCCGCTGGCTATATTCTGAATATATTTCTTTCCGAAAGTCCGTGACACCGTGCTGCCATCTGCTTGTTGGATGTCGAGTAGCAGTTGTTTTATTTACACGTTTCACTGTTTCTGTCATTACACGTATAACTGCGAGAAATATTGACTGCTGGTCTGTTAGTTTTTGCTACCAAATGTAACAACAGCAGCTGTCATACATTGGGGTCGAGGTGTGCGATATATCGACTCTGAAACTCGATTCTGTACTGTGCAGAGGCAAAAGTCACCTTCAAGCAGCACGAATACTAATATTCGTTTTTTATATTGTTTCAACATTCCATTGCAGGTATACGAAAAGACTTAGAATGATAAAAGATCAACAAAAAGGGGATACATGTGAAAACGTTAACGCACCAAAAAATATATTGAGATGATTGGGTACTTTACCGAACACTGATAATATTAAAAGATTCCTTTCAAAGAATTCTTCTTCTTCAGTTTTCCCTGGTGTGCCGCTTATCGCGATGTTAAGGGATTCTTGCTCCTCTGTCTCTGAGTAACGGAATCTCTGGATCCGTGAGAGAGAATCCGGGATGCTTGATCAGTCCAATGCCTGGTATGATGGTGGAATGACGGCGGGGGAGCCGGAAATTCAGAGAAACCCCGCCCCAAAGGCGTGTTGCAACACACAAATTTCAAAACATTGAGTACATAATATTCATTTGTCATGCAAATATTTTGAATGTATATTACTATGGAGAAAAATGTAAGAACAATTTGGGAGCTAGCGACATTGGAAAAGTATTGAAATCAAACCTAAAGCTTGCCATTGCAGCGATTTATGGATTTTTATTTATGCCCTTCAAACAAAAGCAGAAACACATTAAACGCTTTCCTAAAATGTCGTAAAAGAAATGGAAGAGAGAAAGAAAGAAAAAAGAAAGAAAGAAAGAAAGAAAGAAAGAAAGAAAGAAGAAAGAAAGAAAGAAAGAAAGAAAGAAAAAAGAAAGAAATGATGAACGAAAGAAGGAAAGGAAGAAAAAAGGAAAAGGAAGAAGGAAAGAAACAAAGGAAGAAATAACGAACGAAAGAAAGATGGAAAGAAAGAAGGAAAGAAAGAAAGAAAAAGGAAAGAAAGAAGGAACGAAAGAAACAAAGAAGGACAGAAAGAAAAAAAGAAAGCAAGAAAGAAAGAAAGGACGAAAGAAAGAAAGAGATGCAAAGAACGAGAGAGAACAAAGACAGAAAGAAAGAAAAATGGAAAAAATAAAGAAGGAAAGAAAGAAAGGAAGGAAGGATGAAAGAAAGAAAGGAGAGAACATGGAAGGAAAGAAAGAAGGAAAGATAGACAGAAAGACAGACAGAAAGAAAGAAATTAAGCAAGAAAGAAAGAAAGAAAGAAATAAGAAGGAAAGAAAGGAAAGAAAGACAGAAACACAGAAGAGAGAAAGAAGAAAGAGAGAAAGAAAGAAAGAGAGAGAGGAAAGAAAGAAAGATAGAAAGAAGGAAAGAAAGAGAGAAAGAAAGAAAGAAAGAAGGAGAGAAAGAAAGAAAGAAAGAAAGAAAGAAAAGAAAGAAAGAAAGAAAGGGAGAGAGAAAGAAAAGAAAGAAAGAAAGAACCAAAGAAAAAGAGGAAAGAGAGAAAGAAGGAAGGAAGGAAAGGAAGGAAGGAAGGAAGAAAGGAGGGAGGGAGGGAGGGAGGGAGGGAGAGAGGGA
>CM060947.1:256524857-256552329 GCA_030765055.1 Mantis religiosa | reverse complement strand
GAAACATTCTCCGCTAAAATTCAGATTTAGCTTAATTGCTTTAAAGTTTACCCGTCGCCGATTTTCGTATTCCTGCTCGAAAATTACAGCTGTAAAGCGATTATTGCAGATTGAATTACAGAGTCAGCTAATAATCAAATCGCTAATCAGGAGAGGCGGGTGAAGTCTGTTTCCGGTGCTTAAAAATACGATTTATTAATTGGAACACATTAATTGGCAGCTCCGATAAAGGCGCTTCAAAAATCCTGCTACTGTGTAATACAGATTGTGATATTAACTGTATAACAGGAACGGAAGCTCATTCCTTGATCATAACTGACGTTAAACTTGTAAGACTGTCGGTTGTGAGTTCGACTTCCCGAGCGCACCATAATGACCTACGAAATTTATCATCTTTTTCCCTAGGTGGCCAGTCTGTGAGAACGGCCTAGTCATAAACAGTGAACTATGAAGCAGAAACTACAGGTTTCCGATAGAATAATGTAAGAAAGGGATGTTAAAATCATATAAATTATCAATAAGCAGTTGGAAATTTAGGCGGCCCGGCCCGTAGCGAACAACGTCCAGGTCTCCCTTGTGCTCAACGCCTCACAATTATGATTAAGGAGCTTAAGGAAAGGGAGATGTAACCGGTTCGAGGTGACATGTAGCTGCCTCATGAGAACTGTCATTTGTACTTCAGGATTTTTGTTGTTGTAATTTACGTACTACAACGTCAAGTCATATCGAACGATGAATGGGTTGGGTGAAATGACGCCCGGGGTCCATAGAGCTTAGAGTTACCCGACATTCGCCTCTCAGGATAAGGGAAAACCCCGGAAAACACCTTATCCAGGTAACTCACCCTGACCGAGATTCGAACCCGGGACGTTTTGAACGGGAGGCAAACATGCTACCACCACGCTACCGAGGCGGGCTTTACTTCAGGAGTGGGTGCGTCTTGACTGGTTGTGGGTTGAATGATGACACCTCGAATCTGGTAGACATAAGTTTATTGTATCCTTAGCCTCCCTCCCTTACGGGAGGGGATACGTCCCCTTCAGCTGCCGTGGTGCGGGCGCTGCGGAACTTTAGCACTCGTGGTACCTCTGACGTTACTAGAGGAACCTCGGACAGAACTGCCGAGACCCTTCTGTCGGGGTGTAGTTCGGATTGGGTTGGACTCAAGGGGGCAGTGTGTTCCCGGCACCCACGGGGAATTGGGATTCTCCGGCCAGCCCATGGCCGCCCGGAGGTGGTAGAGGGTTGCCTAATAAGTCCCGGGTAAAATCTGTTTAGTTAGCGCGTGTGCACGTTGGCCTCTGGCTTTGACCAACCCTTATAATCGTTTTACAACCCCCGACTATTCATCTCTCAGATCTTTCTGCAAGGTTGCCACCTTTCTCGATACGTCATGGGTGTCGTACGAGGTTTCGTCTAAATAAATTATCTTATGTCCATTACAGCGAAACTTCCTTAGCTTTGATATATATATATAGCAAAGCTACAATTCTACTGGATTCCATAATAACACTTATCTTATTCGAAGTGCGGTATTTGAAAACCAGCTCCTTTAGGAGGCCTCGCAAAGTGCAGCGCCAATAAGGAAAATCACAAATTTCTTGCAAATGTGCAACCAATTCGTTTAAGATGGCATCTCTAACTTTTGCATAGAATCTATAAATTTCTCGACGAATTAAATCGCATGTGAAATTATCTACTTTTAGAGAAACGTTTCCTTTTGTTTTCACACTTGATCGGCGTCTTTGGTACTACTTTCGTTACAATATTTCTTACTGTATTTCTGTGAATACCCAGAATTTATCATCAGGTTCACAGCACGACCCCTTACCAAGATTATTTGTCAGCACATATTTATATATGTTCAAAACAAGCGCTTGAATTTGCTTTGAAACAGTTCTTGTTATAACTTTGCTTTCTTTTAGGCTTTTCCAGTAATATATCTCGGCCCAGTTATTCACACTATTGTCATCGCTTTGATTATTTTCACTTGGCTGAATGTTATCTACTACTTGATTTGCATTTCCCTCCCACGGTCGCCACATCGTGACACACAACAGATTTCTGCACGTAATGAAACAGATCAACTAGAAGTTGGAACTTTGGCAACTGAGACTCCACGTAGAGTAGACCTGTGACTGTCACATCGAGAAATCAGGGTTGCTATTGGTCCTCAACAACAGTGTTCAATTTCTGAAGTGTGGAGATAGATATACGACGTCATTAGTGGGCGGGAAGCTCAGGTTCCTTTGACTCCGAACTGCACATGCGTTAACTAAGCAGACTTTACCTCTGACGTTACTAGAGGAACTTCGGACTGAACTGCCGAGCCCCTCCTGCCGGGGAGTAGTTCGGATTGGGTTGCACTCGAAGGGGCAGTGCGTTTCTGACACCCACGGGGAATTGGGTTCCAGCGGCCAGGCTATGAACGCTCGGAGGGGGTAGAGGGATACCTAATATGTCCTGGGTACTAGCCTACAGAGCTAGTAGAAGGTTTGCTAGATCACCAGGTGGCCCCACCGAGGTTTTGTGTAGTCTTCCCTGCGGGGTTGACACGCGTCAGTGGCGTATCCACTTGCACCCGTCTTGACGTTGTGCTCAGCGGGCGGGGGCTTTTTAAGAAATCAGGTATTGCCCTATGGAAAGAGCCCCAGAGTATCAATCGCTCCCGGGTAGAAGGAGGCCCGGGTCTTTGACCCTACGGATCCAGGACTATTGGGAGTAGAACCTATGCAGTTAACTACTCTTAGGCTCCTATGCTCGTCACCTTATAGTCGTCGTCGGCGTGGTTGCTGTATTTAGCGTCACTGTCAATATTGTGATGTGAAGCACGGAGTCATTAGCAGTACCTGGTCTTCCCTATATATTACTCTTTGTGGTAATTCTCACTGCAGAGATTGCTAGATATTCATTTTTCATTGTTTACCGGTGCGAGAAACAAAAACAGCAACTTAAAGACAGCTGCTGGGCGAAGTCAGGAAGCCAGAAATGTAGGCTGCAATGTTACATAGAAACTGATCTAGACCTTTGAAATCGAGAGCTTCTATTAACCATAAACTTTTTTTGCCCCCTTGTTCCATTTATACCCCGCCGTTAACTGCTATGGTCATATCGGCGGCCGTTCTCCTTAGGAACATACTGAAGGTGTTAACTCGTTATTTTTTGTTTTTAATCATTACATCACGCAAACATTCACACTCTCATTCATACTTCCAGACACTGGGGAAGATGGGGAATTATCTTGGTCGGAGAAAAATTCCCACCCACACCGCCGAGTGTATGTGTAGTGTTTAACGCCCTCTTTTACTACATGCGGCACCGCAGGCGGTGACACTGGTGGTAGGTGAGATGAAGATGGAGCACCGGTGGAATGAGATGGCGGGGGAAACCGGAGGTCCCGGAGAAAACCCGCCCCAGCGCCGTGTTGTCCAACACAAATCTCACTTTGCGGTCGCCTGGGATCGAAACCGGGCCGCCTTGGTGAGAGCCAAGCGGTCTAACCACTGAGCTATGGCGCGGCCACCCCCACCGCCGAGAATCGAATCCGGGACCCCTAGCACGGCAGGCAGGTGCCACCATAAACTTCTCGCCGCGACCAATAGGGTATAAAGCGTAGTTCAAAACCTAACTGTTCAGTCATTCGAGTTCACAGTTCAGTTCCAGCTTCCTTGTGACGGGTCTACAGGTAGTGTTGGAGTCCATAGGAGAGTTGACCAGTGAATATTGAAGTTGCTGTGTGACAAAAATGTAAAAGGGAAACGGCGTGTGTACATCGGAGAAATTTCAAGCAGCGCAAGGGACATAAAAGAACATTAAAGCGATATATTGTGCGGTCCATATAACCTGAATCATTTCAATACGCCATAATTTCCCTTTGAAAGATCCTAGAATGTAGAAATTTGTTCTAATGGTATCAGTAGCTCTGGTAGAATTGACAACACTGACTGTTGTTGAGTTTCTTTGATACGACTGTAGACACTGAAGTTTATATGGGTATCTTCAATATATTTATAGAGTAGCTGGATGATATCGTATTGAGAGAAGGTTATTTCCAGCAAGATGGAGCAATGTGCCATATATGTAATGACACCATGGAACTTGTAACCATACTTGTAACCAACTTGATACTCGAATAATCTCAAAAGGTCTGTGGCCCCGCAGATCCCCTGAGCTAGCCCCACATGATCTTTTCTTGTGGGGATATCTAAAAATAGAGTGTACAAGAATAGGCTACGAACTATTGATGTACTCAAGGAATCTATTGGAACCGAAATAAGTAACATTGGTGAGGATACTCTCCGTAATACTTCAGAGAATATGGTGAGACGAGTGCAAACAGGCCCGCCTCGGTAGCGTAGATGGTAGCGTGTCTGCTTCACGTTCAAGAGGTCCCGAGTTCGAATCTCGGTCACGCTGAGTTACCTGGATAAGGGTTTTTCCGGGATTTTCCCTTATCCTTCAAGACGAATGTCGGGTAACTCGAAGCTCAATGGACCCTGGACTCATTTGAGCATCATTTCACCCAATTGATACACCGTCCGATATGACTTAACGTTGGAGGACGTAAGCTACACACACAACGAGTGCAAACATGTATAGATGCTATGGAGGACACTTCCAACATTTTCAACATTTTCTCTGGGATGTAATCTCCCAATTGTGTATTTTATTCTCCCAAAGGTGCACGTGTGTGTCACTATTGGATTGAAAGTTGTGATCTATTTAAGTGGTTCAGGTTTACATGAATCGCACTATAAATGTATATTATTATTTACAATATTATTCATCTATAATTTACTATTCTGTGTATTACTCATTTTTAACATTGATTTCTTTATTTAAAGCAGCCACCGAGCTAGGCAATAAATAAATTAATATGTTTCATTCTCAATTGGAATGAACAACTAAATATCTCTTAAGCCATTGTGTTTAAAACCAATGTTATAAAATGAAAATAATTACACTAACCCATCCGAAAAGTATACTGCTAATTGGTAAGCGATATTTAAATTCTAAAGAGTTTACTGTGTGAAATGGTAATGAAGTTACAATAAAAACAAAGATTATTTGATGGACATGTCTCTTTTGTTTTCAAAAAACAGTTTTTACAGCGTAAACACCGGATTACCCAGAGATAGTGTGTATGCGAGGTTAATGTCGAACATTCTTCTTTGTTTTTAATACAATTACCTGATTGGAGAATAACATGTGCTTGTTTTGAAAGTATTGATGAAAATAAAGCTGATGCTAATAAATAAACCTGATTGGTTCTCGATTTCAGTGGAAATGCATCACCGTAATGGTCTGCACTAACGCCATGAATGGCTCCTGTTTCACGAGAATTTCATGAGCGCTTTCGTCTGTATTTTGCAATATTTATCGGTGACCAGTGCATATTCCGCGAAAAAATATAATAAACATAAAAAACTATATTCTCTACTTAGATGCCATTCTCAACTTTAGTACTAAAACCTGCTTCTCTATCCACTTCAAGATAAACATTATCTTATTGTAGTTACAAGGGAATACAGTAGACTTTAAGTGATAGTCAAATGTTTTATATACATAGCTTTCTGTACTCTTGTACAAACACTTATTGCTCTATCTACTTCGAGATAAACATTATCTTATTGTAGTTACAAGGGAATACAGTAGACTTTAAGTGATAGTCAAATGTTTTATATACATAGCTTTCTGTACCCTTGTACAAACTCTTATTGCTCTATATACTTCAAGATAAACATTATCTCGTTGTAGTTACAAGAAAATACGGTAGACTTTAAGTGATAGTCATATGTTTCCTATACATGACTTTCTCTACTCTTGTACAAGCGTTTCTTGCTCTATCTACTTCAAGATAAACATTGTCTTACTGTAGTTACAAGGGAATACAATAGACTTCAAGTGACAGTGAAATGTTTTATATACATCACTTTCTCTACTCCTGGACAAGCGTTTCTTGCTCTATCTACTACAAGATAAATATTATCTTATTGTAGTTACATGAGAATACAGTAAAATTTAGGTGATAGTCAAATGTTTTATATACATGACTTTCTCTACTCTTGTACAAGAGTTTCTTGCTCTATCTACTTCAAGATGAACATTATCTTATTGTAGTTACCAGGGAATACAGTAGACTTTAAGTGATAGTCAAATGTTTTATATACATGACTTTCTCTGCTCTTGTACAAACACTTATTGCTCTAACTACTTCAAGATAAACATTATCTTATTGTAGTTACCAGGGAATACAGTAGACTTTAAGTGATAGTCAAATGTTTTATATACATGACTTTCTCTACTCTTGTACAAGCACTTATTGCTCTATCTACTTCAAGATAAACATTATCTTATTGTAGTTACAAGGGAATACAGTAGACTTTAAGTGATAGTCAAATGTTTGATATACATGACTTTCTCTACTCTTGTACAAACACTTATTGCTCTATCTACTCCAAGATAAACATTATCTTATTGTAGTTACAAGGGAATACAGTAGACTTTAAGTGATAGTCAAATGTTTTATATACATGACTCTCTACTCCTGGACAGGCGTTTCTTGCTCTATCTACTACAAGATAAATATTATCTTATTGTAGTTACATGAGAATACAGTGGACTTTAAGTAATAGTTAAATACTTTCAAACTGGTTGTCTAGACGATGATAGAAGAAAGAAAGAGAATGACGACCATCAAGTTATGAAAATTATGAGTATTTTTAAATTTAAACTTCAGCAGGGAGAATTCTATAAACAATTAACTCTTGAAACAGGTGCATTGGTAAAAAAATTGGTCATTTAACAAGATGTACATTTTTGCGTAGTGTAAGTGTTTTTCAGCCTGTTACAATTTACTAGGAATATAGAAGTCATTCAGGATGAAGGGGACTTTTGAGTGTATTTCTAAAAATTTAAAACTTCAGGTAAAATGTGTCAAATTTTGGTATTTTAATTCAAATAGTTAGAGCCATTTCAAATGTTGAGCCTGGGGTTCTAGAAGGTTACGTTTTATATTTAATTAACTCATACTTTAAGAGTTCAAATCACCTACAGGCCTTATATGTTCTCACTTTCACTCCGATTTCAAAATTATTTCCAGTAACATGTTTCTACAGAGTAGGACTTACTGGCAAGTCAAATATGCTGGGTTTAACTTTTACCTTTATTTTAGGTGCATAATGACCAATCAGATTATTGCGTTTCAAATTTCAAAATTTCAAATTTCGATACCAAAGTCTTGATAGAAATTCATAGATATTTTCATAGTTATTTATATCTATTTCATAGATTGGTTCTTGATAGAAAAAGTGTCTATTTGTAAAGCACAAAACTTGGAATATATTGCAGTACAAAAAAATCTACAAACGATATAACACGTGGTCTTGAGTTTTTAAGATAATTCATCATCCAAAATTATCTGTGTTATCAAAATGTCTCTAAAATCTTCATTAGGAACCACGAGTTTAAAATGCTCTCGTGAAAAATTGAGTGTATCGTGATTTTTATTCAAATGTCCTTAGTATTCCTCTATATTTTCAATGACTTTTGTACATTTCAACAAAGAGACAGACAAAGCTTACAGCATATAAATGTAGAAATTGATAAAAGCACATCTTAAAACAAAGGCATTCTTTTTCGTGAATTAGGCTATATCTAAGATATTCCTTTTTCATTGGTCTGACTCTTCCAATACTTTCTGAAATAATATATCGTTCATTTTTTTATTAAATATCTTGGCATGCAGATGAAATGGTACTTACAATAGAGATATCAGCTAGATAGCAGATCTTTAAATATTTGACTCTTACTTCTCTGGTATCTTAAAGCAAATATGTTATAAGTGAAACAAATATTAGAAATGTCTGTCTAGGCTAACACAAAACAAATTGAAAATCAAATTAAAATAAAGTTTGCCTTTATTGACCTGGGTGTGCCGGAATATTATCGCGTAGGGATTTTATACATGCCACTAAATCTACTGACATGGGAGTGCTGCTTTTAAGCATATTTAAAAACCATTGTTTTGGACCCGCAAACTTGGGAAACACCTAGACCGAACAAGTGGATAGAAAAGAGGGCACTTTGTAAGAATAGTTTTTACAAGGTTGGGTAGCGAAAATGATGAATTTTTTTAGCGTCTTACTAACGTTAATGGTTATTGTTTCTCAAACAGGTATTCGACATTCCTTTTTTATCTCTTTGATATACAAAGAGAATGTCGTCACCCTGCCAACCAGCGTTAAAAATTTGACTATCGCTTGAAGACTACTGTATTTCCTTGTAACTACCATAAAATAATATTTATCTTAAAGCAGATAAAACAAGAAGTGTTTGTACAAGAGTAGAGAAAGTCATGTATATAAAACATTTGACTATCACTTAAAGTCTACTGTATTCCCTTGTAACTAGAATAAGATAATGTTTATCTTGAAGTAGATAGAGCAATAAGTGTTTGTACAAGAGTAGAGAAAGTCATGTATTTAAAACATTTGGCTATCACTTAAAGTCTACTGTATTCCCTTGTAACTAGAATAAGATAATGTTTATCTTGAAGTAGATAGAGCAATAAGTGTTTGTACAAGAGTAGAGAAAGTCATGTATATAAAACATTTGACTATCACTTAAAGTCTACTGTATTCTCTTGTAACTAGAATAAGATAATGTTTATCTTGAAGTAGATAGAGCAATAAGTGTTTGTACAAGAGTAGAGAAAGTCATGTATATAAAACATTTGACTATCACTTAAAGTCTACTGTATTCTCTTGTAACTAGAATGATAATGTTTATCTTGAAGTAGATAGAGCAATAAGTGTTTGTACAAGAGTAGAGAAAGTCATGTATTTAAAACATTTGACTATCACTTAAAGTATACTGTATTCCCTTTTAACTAGAATAAGATAATGTTTATCTTGAAGTAGATAGAGCAATAAGTGTTTGTACAAGAGTAGAGAAAGTCATGTATATAAAATATTTGACTATCACTTAAAGCCTGCTCTATTCCCTTGTAACTACAATAATGTTTATCTTGAAGTAGATAGAGCACTAAGGGTTTGTACAAGAGTAGAGAAAGTCGTGTATATAAAACATTTGACTATCACTTAAAGCTTACTGCATTTTCTTGTAACTACAATAAAATAATGTTTATCTTGAAGTAGATAGAGCAATAAGTGTTTGTACAAGAGTAGAGAAAGTCAGGTATATAAAATATTTGGCTATCACTTAAAGTCTACTGTATTCCCTTGTAAGTACAATAAAATGATGTTTATCGTGAAGTAGATAGAGCAATAAGTGTTTGTACAAGAGTAGAGAAAGTCATGTATATAAAATATTTGGCTATCACTTAAAGTCTACTGTATTCCATTGTAAGTACAATAAAATGATGTTTATCTTGAAGTATATACAGCAATAAGTGTTTGTACAAGAGTAGAGAAAGTCAGGTATATAAAACATCTGACTATGACTTAAAGCTTACTGTATTCCCTTATAACTACAATAAGACAATGTTTATTTTGAATTATATAGAGGAACAAGTGTTTGTAAGAACAAACTGTACAACAGTAGAGAAGCTCTAGTGAGTGCAACACATACCTTTCATTTAGTGAAGCTCAAAACCTGTACTTTTTGATAGAGTACAATCATTCCTTTACGTGGTAGGTGCGCGATGTAATCAAAGTTTCATTTGGGGTACGGCCGGTAGATATTATCCCACAAATAAGCCCGTATTATTATAGCATGTCCAGGAGGGATGTGCTGACACCCAACAGGGAGCGAAGGGGAGGTACCGTTTTGTTTCCACCAAATCCCTCGGGGATGAACAGAAATGGAATACCGTTTGAATTGATGATAGGGAAAATTTACCTTGGTGCCCAACTATGGAATAAACTCCATCAACGACTGCTAAAATATAGATTACCTCGTGGAAAATATCTGCTGCAGGTTCACCTGGTGGCGGGCAAGTGAACTGCAGCCTGCATGACACCCACGTCTATGTGCAGATGACATCCAATTATTTAGATGATACAAATAATTTACACTCATATTACACTCACACAGCGTTCACACCGTGAGTTTTGTAATAGTGACACCCAGGTTCAAAGCCCCTTAAGTGATGTAAAGGATAGACCACCTAGCGAGAGACTATGTTCATTGTGACATCGCAAAAATAGGTACATGAAAAGGGATGTGAGTGAGTGAGTGAGTGAGTGAGTGAGTGAGTGAGTGAGTGAGTGAGTGAGTGAGTGAGTGAGTGAGTGGTTAGAAATTACGTGAAATAGTCACTTGATTAAAACCATAACATTTTCCAAAGTTTTGGACCTACAACATTGTACATTACGCCATACTGAGTACTAGATCAATAGAGCATCCATCTTTCAGGATCAGAGAAAACCTGCAACTTTGTCATATCCGACGATGAATGAAATGATGTTCAAATGAGTACACGATTCATAGAGCTTAGATTTACCAGACATTCATCTTTCAGGATAAGGGAAAACCTCCAATGTTAAGTCATCTTGGACGATGAATAAAACGATGTTCAAATAAGTACATGGTACACAGAGCTTACAGTTAACTCGACATTCATCTTTAACGACAAGGGAAAACTTCCAACGTCATATTGGACGATGAATGAAATGATGTTCAAATGAGTACAGGATACATAGAGCTTGGAGCTACCACACATTCATCTTTCAGGATAAGGGAAAACCTCCAACGTTAAGTCATATCGGACGATGAATGAAATGATGCTCAAATGAGTACAGGGTACATAGATCTCAGAGCTACCAAACATTCATCTTTAAGGATAAGAGAAAACCTCCAACGTTAATTCATATCGGATGGTGAATGGCATTATGGTTCAATAAGTACAGGATACATACAGCCCAAACTTACCAGACATTCATCTTTCAGCATGAGGAAAACCTCCAACGTTAAATCATATTAGACGAAGAATGATATGGTGTTCTAATGAGCACAGGGTACATAGAGCTTAGATTTACCAGATAGTCATTTTCGGGATAAGGGAAAACCTGAAAGTAAAGTATCGAACGATAAAAGAGAAGAAGCTCAAATGAGGACAGGGTACATAGAGCTTAGAGTTACCTGACGTCCAACTTTCAGGATAAGGGAAAACCTCCAACGTTAAGTCATTTTGGACGATGAATTAAACGATGTTCAAATAAGTACATGGTACATAGAGGTTAGAGTTACCAGACATTCATCTTTTAGGATAAGGGTAAACCTCCAACGTTAAGTCATATCGGACGATGAATAAAATGATGTTCAAATGAGTACAGGGTACATAGAGCTTAGAGTTACCAGACATTCATCTTTCAGGATAAGGGAAAACCTCCAACGTTAAGTCATTTTGGACGATGAATGAAACGATGTTCAAATAAGTACATGGTACATAGAGCTTACAGTTACCGACAGTCATCTTTCAGGACAAGGGAAAACCTTCAGCGTCATATTGGACGATGAATGAAATCATGTTCAAATGACTACAGGGCACATACACCTCAGAACTACCAGACATTTATCTTTCAGGATAAGAGAAAAGCTCCAAAGTTAATTCATATCGGCTGGTGAATGACATTATGGTTCAATTAGTACAGGATACATACAGCCCAAACTTACCAGACATTCATCTTTCAGCATGAGGAAAACCTCCAACGTTAAAGTCATATCAGACGAAGAATGATATGGTGTTCTAATGAGCACAGGGTACATAGAGCTTAGATTTACCAGATAGTCATTTTCGGGATAAGGGAAAACCTGAAAGTAAAGTATCGAACGATAAAAGAAATGAAGCTCAAATGAGTACAGGGTACATAGAGTTTAGAGTTACCTGACGTTCAACATTCAGGATAAGGGAAAGCCTCCAACGTTAAGTCATTTTGGACGATGAATTAAACGATGTTCAAATAAGTACATGGTACATAGAGGTTAGAGTTACCAGACTTCATCTTTCAGGATAAGGGAAAACCTCCAACGTTAAGTCATATCGGACGATGAATGAAATGATGCTCAAATGAGTACAGGATACATATAGCTTAGGGTTACCAGACATTCATCTTTCAGGATAAGGGAAAACCTCCAACGTTGTCATATCGGGCGATGAATAAAATGATGTTCAAATGAGTACAGGGTACATAGAGCTTAGGGTTACCAGACATTCATCTTTCAGGATAAGGGAAAACCTCCAACGTTCAGTCATATCGGACGATGAATAAAATGATGTTCAAATGAGTACAGGGTACATATAGCTTAGGGTTACCAGACATTCATCTTTCAGGATAAGGGAAAACCTCCAACGTTCAGTCATATCGGACGATGAATAAAATGATGTTCAAATGAGTACAGGTTACATAGAGCTTAGAGTTACCAGACATTCATATTTCAGGATAAGGGAAAAACTCCAAGGTTAAGTCTTATCGGACGATGAATGAAATGATGTTCAAATGAGTACAGGATACATAGAGGTTAGAGTTACCACTAATTAATCTTTCAGTATAAGGGAAAACGCCGGTAAACGCTGTTGAACGTGAGGCAGGCACTTGCATACACTGTGGCAGAAATTTTGCTGCAGTTTAGTTGTATAATTTAGAGTTATTTAATTTCTTAGAAGACAAGTTGACCCAGAAACCTTCTCAAGGATATATTATTCGACATGGTCTTTTAAAATACGTATAAATATCCCTAAAATGTTTTCTAAACTGCCTATAAATATCAGTGCTCCCTAATCTTAAAAATTTTTATCTGCACCACAACAATAGTTCGAACTGAAAATATTTCTTTCTGAACATAGCCACACAACATTTTTTGAACAAAGTAATATTAAGACCTTCTCAAACCTACAGCTTGGCTCTCTTAGCCAATGAACTAATGTATCTAGTATAAATCTGTCAAACAAGGTCATAATTGAAACATTTTTTAAATATTTATACTACAATACCTGTGCTTATATGAAGAACTTTAAAAACTCATATCAGGAATTTTTAGATTTCTAAATTTGAGATTATTGAAAAGAACCACCCTATTGACTTCTTAAAATTGTTCTCGATGGCGCAATTTTTGTTAACATTTTCTCAAATTTGTTTCATAGTTTTCCGATACACAAACAATTTAGTCCCCAATATACGTATTTTATTTTCTAAACTTTATAAAATTTATAAAAAGCTAGAAATTTAAAATCACTGAATTTAAAAATAACTGGTGTGTTATACACAAGAAGTTACATAGAATTTTAGCAAAGACTTTTTGTTAGTGGATCGGAAACTTCATATAAAATATTGGAAACAGGTTTTTGTTACTTGACTCAAAACAATAGAGAATCTCAGTGATTGATTTTACACTTAAATTGCGTATTTCATTATCATTTATTTAACGATGGGTCTCTCTATCGGTAAAATTGTTAACTAAAGCAATTAAAAGTTTTATACCGGAAATTACGAAAATAATTACTGCAATTGATTTTCAAGTTTAATTACGACAAAATGTGACGGAAATGAAGGCATTATCGGTTCGCTGGAGTTATCCTATTATACATTAGACCAACTTGGTAACGCAAGTCGCAGCTACACCTGACATCAGAAAACTACATTTAATGTTTCGTGAAGGCGATTCAGTTTGAGACATAGAACCAGTGACACTGTGAAGCTGCTATAATGAACATACGATTTTTTTTTACAAAATTACTTTTCAAAATATAATTATACCACTATTGTGCAATTATATATAGCGAAGTAAATCTTTACTCTGTAATTTGGAGATAGACTCTCCAATTCAACTCTAACACATACCATGTTCGAAACTCGGTCAGGGTGAGTTATCTGTTTAAGGTATTTTTACTGACTTCCCTTATTCTGAAATACGAACATAAGGTTACTGTAACCTCTATACACCCTGTGCTCATTTGAACATAATTTCATCCATCGTTCGATATGACTTAAACGTTGGAGGTTTTCCTTTATCCTGAGAGATGAATGTCCGTAACTCTAAGCTCTATGTACCCTGTACTTATTTGAACATCATTTCATTCATCGTCTAATATGACTTAAACGTTGGAGGTTTTCCTTTATCCTGAGAGATGAATGTCTGGTAACTCTAAGCTCTTTGTACCCTGTACTTATTTGAACATCATTTCATTCATGGTCCGATATGACTTAAACGTTGGAGGTTTTCCTTTATCCTGAAAGATGAATGTCTGGTAACTCTAAGCTCTATATACCCTGTACTCATTTGAACATCATTTCATTTATCGTCCGATATGAGTTAACGTTGGAGGTTTTCCCTTATCCTGAAAGTAGAATGTCTGGTAACTCTAAGATCTATGTACCCTGTACTCATTTGAACATCATTTCATTCATCGGCCGATATGACAACGTTGGAGGTTTTCCCATATCCTGAAAGTAGATGTCTGATAACTCTGAGCTAAGTACCCTGTACTCATTTGATCATCATTTCATTCATCGTGTGATATGACTTAACTTTGAAGGTTTTCCCTTATCCTGAAAGATGAATGTCTGGTAAGTCTAAGCTCTATGTACCCTGTACTTATTTGAACATCGTTTCATTGATTGTCCGATATGACTTAACGTTGGAGGTTTTCTTTTATTCTGAAAGATGAATGTCTGGTATCTCTAAGTCCTATGGATCCTGGACTCACTTGAGGATTATTTCAATTATCGTTCGATATGACAAAACGTTGGAGCAGGTTAAATAATAAAAGATGCTGTAATTTAAACCTACTTTTCTAGCAATTATTTTTTCAATATTTAAAAGATTACAGAAAATGGAATCCTTAGCTAATTTGTCTCAAACGTTTAGTGCTGTCTTTTAAAAATTATTATATTTAAGAAAAATTCCATATAGTTTTCAAAAAATGCTGGTAGTTTGAGAAGTAGTCTTAATTCTTTGAAAATCGAGCATTTTGCAGAGTGAATACTTAAATATTTGTTTGCAACAGTTAAATGGTTAGTAGATATTTTAAAGTGAATATTTTAAAATGTGAATTATTTAGTGGGTTTTCATTAAAACATTACAGTATCAAAAATTAAAGTTTAATAAATATTTAAGCTAAAATGTAACACAAATTTAACTGGTATTATTCTCAGAATTCATAAAGGGGAGTTACAAATACAGTATTCATTTCGAGTGTTTGAAAAGACGATGTGCATATGTTTGGAGGCTGTTTAACCAGCAACATTCATCAGAATGTGTGTGACAGCGCGGGAAGCCACAACTATGATGAAAACGCAGATAATCAGGAAACCACGCATAACTACTGATATAAAGACCTGATTCGCTTCTGTCACCACGAAATGGACAAATCATAATCCGAACAAAAACATGGTTTTTTCTCTTAATGCCAAATTCAGACATATAAAGTATTTTTTATATCATTTTCCATACTTCATTACATTTTCTAAGTATAGGAAACGAAAAATTCTTATATGTACTCTCACATGACTTTCTTTACCCAATTCTCTTCTATACTGAATAAAGCAGCTTGTGGCCCATATTCGGTTTGATTCACGAGCTACCTGATCCACGGGTTTTGTCGAGGGTTTTCCCTGGTCAACAGTGAATGCTGGGTAGCTATTACATCTCCCGAATTTCCTGTTCCCTCATCTCATATATATTATAATCTGAAAACAGCTCTCAGGTGGTCTCTTTGCGGGTGGAAGTGTCGGCGGGTGTCTCGGCGGTGCATGACAGGATGACATGCTCCTGATGAAGACTACTTGGGACGCACCGGTCACGAAAACGAAAGTATTGCTCCTTGTTTATCAGTGTCCAGCAAGTAGAAATTCTTTTGTTTTAGTGACCGGTACGTCCCCATTCAGTGAGCTCCCGTAGGGGAGGGGATACGTCCCCTTCAGCTGCTTTAGTGAGAGCGCTGCAGACCCTTATCACTCGTAATACCTCTGACGTTACCAGAGGAAACTCGGACAGAACTGCCCTGGCCCTCCCGAATGGGAGTTGTTTGGATTGGGTTGGTCTCAACGGGGCGGTGTATTCCCGACACCCGTGGGAGATCGGGTACTTCCGTACAGGCCTCGGCCGTTCGGAGGGAGTAGAGAGTTGCCTCATAAGTCCCGGGTACTATCCTGCAGAGCTAGTAGAAGGTGTGCTGGATCACCAGGCGGCCCACCGAGGTTTTCGGTAGTCTTCCCTGCGGGGCTGACGCGCAAAATTCACGTATCCACTTCCATCCAGTCTTGACGTTATTGTCGATGGGGGGGGGAGGCTTTTTAAGAAATCAGATATTGCCCTATGGAAAGGGCTCCGCAGTTTACATCGCTCTGGGTTTGAAGGAGGCCGGGGTCTTTTGACTTTTGGTAGATCCTCTGAGCACAGCCGTTTATCAGTGACCCTAGCCTCGCTTTCCGGTAATGGAGCAAAGGACAGTTACTAGTTTAAAGGTCGATATGACTCGGACAGTCTCAAAGCTGCTCATTTTCCTATGATCTTAATTGTACAGTACTTTCAACCAGTTTCCCGTAGTGGAGGGGATCCATCCCCTTCAGCTGCTGTGGTGCCATCAGTGCGGACCCTTAGCACTCGTGTTACGTCTGACGTTACTAGAGGAAACTCGGTCCGAACATTCGAATACCTGCGTAGAGGAGTTTTACGGATTGGGTTGGACTCGAGGGGGAAGTGATTACCGATACCCGTGGCAGATCTGGTAGGTCTCCGGACGGGGTTGAAGGAAGCCATACATTCCCACGTACTAGCCAGCATAACTAGTAGAAGGTGTACTGGATCACCAGACGGCCCTACCGAGGTTTTCGGTAGCCTTCCTCTTTGAGGTTGGCGCACGTAAGTGGCGTATCCACTTCTATCCCGTCTTGTGGTTTTAGACTAGATGGGGCGGGCCCTTGTTAGACTCTAGGTCTTGCCCTATGGAAAGTCCCACGGAGGCACCGGGCGAACTTTCGGGACATCTCGGGAACTCTCTGGTCGTTAGAGGCGGGGTGGGGGTCTGTCTTCACTCTGTGTGGACTGCCCTGATTCGGGCTTAATAACAACATAAAAAACTAATAATAATAATGATAATGATAATAATAATAATAATAATAATAATAATAATAATAATAATAATAATAATAATAATAATAATAATAATAATAATAATAATAATAATAATAATAATAATAATAATAATAATAATAATAATAATAATAATAATAATAATAATAATAATAATAATAATAATAACAATAATAACAATAACAATAATAACAACAACAACAACAACAACAACAACAACAACAACAACAACAACAACAACAACAACAACAACAACAACAACAACAACAACAACAACAACAACAACAACAACAACAACAACAACAACAACAACAACAACAACAATAATAATAATAATAATAATAATAATAATAATAATAATAATAATAATAATAATAATAATAATAATAATAATAATAATAATAATAATAATAATAATAATAATAATAATAATAATAATAATAATAATAATAGAGTATTTAAATCTCTCATAATATTTGTTTATTGTTTTATGTGTTTCATAAATAGTAAGTATATATGTATGCAGCTTATCGGAACGAGTCCAATTTAATGCTTATTCACGGATCTCACACTTGCGGCGCATATCTTTGCTTATCTTACACACTATTTTGCTGAACTGTGCTTTTCAAGGTTGACCCCACTCCAGAACCAAAAGAGTGTTAGCTCTCGCAACTATTATATTCTCTTTTTTTTTCTCTCTCTCTCTCTCTCCTTTTTTGTAACTTTACGTCCTCCTCATAAGTCATATCGGACGGAAAATAAAATGCGTGAAATGATGCCCAAATGTGTACAGGGTCCATAGAGCTTAGAGTTACCTTACATTTTTCTATCAGGATAAGGGAAAACCCCGGAAAAACCTTATCCAGCTAACTCACCCTGACTCTTAAACGTGAGGCACACATGCTACCATCTACGCTACCGAGGTGGTCTATATATTGATTCGGTGTCGCTTCGGAACATCCTGTGTAACCTGAGTCCAATTCTTTTGGTGTAACGTTATGCAATTCCATATTCCTGGAAATATCTCCTTTACCTCAAAGTGGCACAAAAGGTCAGGAAAGTACGTTTCATGGTGAAAACGCAAATGGCAGGTATCGTGATGTAACGAAAGTTGATTTCAATATTAGTCATGATACGGTTCATTGACATTAGGCAAATAGTACCTACATTCTTTGGACAAAGACATTCTTGTCATGTGGGCGGTAGATTTGTGAGGTTTTGTGAATGGCCAAGATATCATTAATATATGTCTCTCTGTCGGCCACTCCTGGACCAGTCCTGAAAGGGAGTATCAACTATGGAAACACTGAGATGTGCAAACGATAACCTTCGGCGTTTTGATGATCGCCTCTGCAAATTAATTCGATGAGGAGTTTTAGCTTTATCCTCTCTCTCGATCCATTACTCTTCTTTTGTTTACACTCATTTTAACGTGGGAATCTACGGTTACTGAAAAGTTCATTACATACAATCCTGAAACCTAAGCTCAAGTACTAAGGTCTTTAAGTTAACTGCATTTTTAAACTCTAAGATTTTTAGAACATTTCTCCATATCCTACAATTCTTTCACTCTAAAAACTGTTCCTTGTTGGAAATTAGTTTTCTTCCCACTCTAGCCTTGCCAAAGTTTGGATTTTTAGAGACACAAACGCCTTAGCCGGGATTTGAACCACTGATCTCCCAGTCTCCATCCGGTTAAACTAATTATGTTGGACTATAAAGCCCGGGACTTGAAGTACTTACGTGTTCTAACTCGCCATAAAGTAGTTGTCTCATGTGTTTATGAGAACTCGTAGTGGCTTACCGGAAAATTACGAGTCAGTTAGAGGATTTAATGTCATGACGGCACGTTGGCCATAGTAGCTCAATGGTTCAGAGCAACCAGATGAAGACCGGGACATCCCTGTTTCAAATCCCAACTATAGCACTGAATTTTTCTGACTCTACCTTTACGACGTTTTTCTTGTTATATATTGGTTCTAAGGCAATTAAACTTCGAAAGAAAAAAAAAACAATTTTCTTTTTGTGTTAATTATTTTTATTTGCAATTTTTTATTTTCGAATCAGTTATATGTACTGCTGCTTGAAGCTTACGATCAATCATACAGCCCTTAATTTTAACTTGAAGTTAATATACAAAATACAAAGAAATGTGTTCAGGTATTATTATAACTGTTCATTTTTTACAAATGTTATCGACCCTAGGTAGGCAATATCCAGGAAGTCCAAAAAGAGGTTTAGAACATGAACTTGTAGCTAGGACAGCTTGATTTTACCTCTGTGTGCAGTACAAGATGCGAGAGAAAGTGAAGCAGGTATCAGCCTGAATTTCAAACTTGGATATCTTTAAAATAACTCATTTTTGTCAAATACACATTTTGTAATCATAATCATTCCCGAAATATTCTTTGTTAATTCTTTGAATTCTACAACACTTATTATTTTCTCAAATAGCAAATCGTTATTCATTTTTTTTATCTCTTAGAGATACATTTGACAAAGACGCAACCTGCACAACCAGTTTTAAAATATTTGACCATCAATTAAAGTCTACTCTATTCGCTTGTGACTATAATAAGACAACGTTGGTCTTGAAGTAGACAGAGCAATTAGTATTTGTGGAAGAGTAGAGAAAGTCATGTATATAAAACATTTGACTATCACTTAAGAGTCTACTGTATTCCCTTGTAACTATAGTAAGACAACGTTTGTCTTGAAGTAGACAGAGCAATTAGTATTTGTGGAAGAGTAGGGAAAGTCATGTATATAAAACATTTGAATATCACTTAAAGTCTACTGTATTCCCTTGTAACTACAATAAGATAATGTTTATCTTGAAGTAGATAGAGCAATAAGTGTTTGTACAAGAGTAGAGAAAGTCATGTATATAAAACATTTGACTATCACTTAAAGTATACTGTATTGCCTTGTAACTAGAATAAGATAATGTTTATCTTAAAGTAGACAGAGCAATAAGTGTTTGTACAAGAGTAGAGAAAGTCATATATATAAAACATTTGACTATCACTTAAAGTCTACTGTATTCCTTTCTATGTACAATAAGATAATGTTTATCTTGAAGTAGATAGAGCAATAGGTGTTTGTACAAGAGTAGAGAAAGTCATGTATATAAAACATTTGAATATCAGTTAAAGTCTGCTGTGTTCTCTTGTAACTAGAATAAGATAATGTTTATCTTGAAGTAGATAGAGCAATAAGTGTTTGTACTCAAGCAGAGAAAGTCATGTATACAAAATGTTAGACAATCACTTAAAGTCTACTGTATTCCCTTGTAACTACAATAAGATAATATTTATCTTGAAGTAGATAGAGCAATAAGTGTTTGGACAAGAGTAGAGAAAGTCGTATGTATAAAACATTTGACTATTACTTAGAATCTACTGTTTTCCCTTGTAGCTACAATAAAATAATGTTTTTCTTGAAGCAGATAGAGGAACAAGTGTTTGCAATAATATTTGTTGAAGAATGGGTTAAAAGTCATATTTTGATTGTATATCACATTTTTATAGTTGTTAGCTGAATCTGCCTGCTAGCTACAAAATCAACAGACATAAATTATTACGAACGCACCTAAATGTTTCCCGTACGTTGATCCTGAGTTTGAAAGCGGCCATCCCTTTGATGTCTGGATGTCCAAGAAACTGAATTAAAACGCATACGTGTACGTTTTGGCACGCGTGACGTAATGAGAATGAATCACTTAAATATTCCGTCAAGGGAATAAAAAAAAACAGCATCTCATATTTTCATTACTCACTTGAGCTGTGTCGAGAGTAATTTGTTTCAATAAATGCGTACTCGTCAACTTTTAACCTCTTGCCCTGCAGTATTTTGTTTTTATTTCGACTGCCTCTTGCAACGCAATGCCAGAGGCAGAAACACATTGCGTGTCTACGGGATGAAAAACCAGTTTTCAGCCTTTGAATCTCTGTTTCCATTGGTGAAATAGAAATTGTTATAAAATATCAGGACCGTGGATTCTTATTAGAATTTTGGGAGGGCCTTGACTCTATGAGAACTTTTCGGGCAGTTAAACAGAGATAAATGAGGCTTCCTGTCAGATAACCAAAATCTAAGTTATTGCTCTCTTCCTTACGGAAATTCAAGAATATTCTGTGGAAATTTCTAACTGTAAATGATCTCGCAGCTCAGTCACTTCAGTGCTAAATAAGTGAGCTGGGCCTACAACGATATGAAGTAATAATATTTACTAAGTGAAGTCACAGCACACTTCAATGAACCGAGAGTACGAACTAAGTGAGATGTCTCTCTCTCTCTCTCTCTCTTTCTCTCTCTCTCTCTCTCTCTCTCTCTCTCTCTCTCTCTCTCTCTCTCTCTCTCTCTCTCTCTCTCTCTCTCTCTCTCTCTCTCTCTCTCTCTTTGTAATATACGTTTTCCAACGTTAAGTGATATCGGACGATCAATGAAACGGGTGAAATGATGCTCAAATGAATCCGAGGTCCATGGAGCTTACAGTTACCTGACATTCCTCTATAACGATATGGGAAAACCCCCGAAAAACCTTATCCAGGTAACTCACTCTAAACGAGATTCGAACTCGCGCCTCTTGAACGTGAGGCATACACGCTACCATTTACACTACCAGGCGGGCGAAAATGTAACTAGGTCACAATACTGAAATGACGTGGTGAACTACGTGAGTTCACACTGAAATTTCAACCAGATCTCACTAGTGAACTGATAGTGAGAGCTAACTGAAGTCACAGTGAGGGTAGAAGTAGAATACATTAATGAAGTGACAGGAAGTTAAGTTAAACTTCAGTGAGTGTTGAACTATATTAGTTTACAGAAGTGATATTGTTAACGATGTGATATTGCACTGAAAGACCACGTTACTGTAGTGTTAGGTGAACTAAGTTCACAGCTCAGTCACTTCAGTGCTAAATAAATGAACTGGGCCTATAATGAAGTGAAATAATAGCGATTACTAATTGAATTCACATTACACTTTAATGAACTGCGAGTATGAACTTAGTGAAGTATCAATGAAATTTGAAGTAGGTCCCAGGACTGAAGTGACGTTCTAAACTACGTGAGTTCACACTGAAATTTGAACCGGCTCTAACTAGTGAACTGATGGTGTGAGCTTACTGAAATCACAAGAGAAGGTAGATGTAGAATACATTAAGTAAGTGAAATTAAGTCTCAGTGAGTGTTGAATTATATTATTTTAGAGAAGTGATATTGCGAACGATGTGAAGTTGCACTGAACGCTCACGTTACTGTAGTGAAGGATGAACTAAGTGATGTGAAGTTATAGTTCAACCATTTCACAATAATGAAGTGATACAGTGAACTAAGTGAACCAAATAATAATTGAAGACAATAACACAAGTTATGTGTCAGTGTGAACTGTGAAGTCACAACGAGAGTTGAACTAAAATGATATTCCGAAGTACTTGCAGTTGTAGTGTAAACTGAACTATAATACATTACTGAAGTGAACAATGTGAATAAAAGGGTGAATCAGTGAAAACTGAATTGGATACTTTAGTGAACTGATTTTAGCATGGCTTCTTTTAGTGATTACGTGTGACATATATGGCACTTAAATAACCTCATATCTGGTAATGAGACCTCTGAGCAAAATATTTATCTTACACGTCTAAAATAGAATGGGATACCAAAGAGTCGTCATAAACAGAAACAATTTCTACGCGTACGTGATGTTACTACGTAAGTTCACACTGAAATTCGAAGCGGATCTCTCTAGTGTACTAATGGAGTGAGCTACCTGAAGTCACAGAGAAATTGGAAATAGAATACATTAATGAAGTGAAATTAAGCTTCAGTTGGTGTTGAATTATATTATTTTAGAGAAGCGATGTTGTGAACGATGTAAAGTTGCACTCAAAGCTCACGTTACTGTAGTGAAGGTTGAACTAAGTGAAGTGAAGTCATAGTTCAACCAGTTCACAACAGTGAAGTGACACAGTGAACTAGGTGAAACAAAATGATAGTCGAAGTCAATAGCACAAGTGAAGTGTCAGTGTGAACTGTGAAGTCACAACGAGAGTTGAACTGAAGTGATATTCCGAAGTATTTGAAGCTGTAGTTAAAACTGAACTATAATACATTATTGAAGTGAACAATGTGAATAAAAGGGTGACTGAGTGAAAACTGAACTGCATACATTAGCGTCCTGGCCTTAGCATGGTTACTTTAAGTGATTACGTGTGACATATATGGCAGTAAATAACCTCATCTCTAATAACGAGCTCTTTGAGCAAAATAGAATAAGATACTGAAGAGTGACCTTAAACAAAAACAATTTTTACCCATACGCGATATTTCTCGACAGGAGGAGCATTAAAGAACTATCAAACACCCTATGTTGGTAATTCGTCGTATTTTTTTGAAGAGCTGTCGAAGCTAGAAGTCGAGTATTTGCTTTTTATAAAAAAGTTAATAATACAGAGTGTTTTGTGACCACCAAGTTTCGTCTCAAAAGTCGCCAGTTTTAACCAGCACTCAAAACTTGCCGCGTTTTTCTTCTCGAATGTTTGTTTCTTTTTTTCTCTTGAACTTGCGTCTCCCAAGTTTTGTCTCTGTTATTTTCTAATCACGTCATACAAACTTGCAACTTTTAATGGGTTTCCTGCTTCTATCTGTTAATCGGAGCCGTGTCTCATCTTCCTAATGCTTTGGCATCTTAATTATAGGAAAAGCAGACGTCTCCCTCGTTCCTCTTTTGTTTTTATTCGGGTTCTAATTCTTAACCAAAGTTGCCAGTTCTTATGTACCATGTCCGGACTTTACGTACATCTGTCTCTGAACATAAAGTGAGGCTCCAGCTCGGGAACTCGTTCTACAACACTTGACCCTTACAGCTCGTAATACAGCTACACGCATTTTGAAGTGTATACTGCTGCCTAAACCATGCTAGTGTCTTTAACATATTACAGTAAAACCTTCCTATAACGAAATCCCTATATGCCGGAAATCTGAAAAAACGGAAAATAAATTTCGCAACGTAGCTATTTCCCATGTATCATAATACTCTAAGTCATAAAACTGCCTAACGCGGAACAAGAAATACTTTTCGGGAACCGGAACCTCTTATAGGTCGCCGTTCCCTATTCAGGTTGCGATGGACCTTCTCCCGGCACCCAAACAACTCATAGATAAGAAACGCGCAGCGGAGAGGCATTGAAACCGGTTGCCCAGAGAAACAAATGACTTATGAGACATTCCTAAATGCACATCTACTTAGATTATTATGTACAACATACAAATTCTTATATAGCACATACAGATTTGTCTCTGGTTGATCTCGTTATTTAAATAGGCACTTTGTGGCAACACCCACGTCATTATAACGCGGAATGTAACATTTCCTGGTCGAATGTAGAATAATATCCAAATAATAAAATGAATTTCTTAAATATCTGAAGACTCATACTAGACAAAATGCCAAAGTAGGAGTTTTACTACATATTTACTCATCTGCGGCCGTATTTTTAAAAGCAATAATGTAGCTCCGAACTCTTTCAAATGGAAACCTCATTCTACGTCCTGTAAAACAAGATTTAATTGATTGATAATCTGTTGTTAATTCGTTAACGATTTCAGATAATTTAGTTTCTCGATCTGCCTTCTCTTTTTTCCATGTTTTCTGAAGTATCCCACTGTAATGTAAATATAAATAATGAAGCAAATAACGACATGAATAAGTACACTTCTAGAAAACATACAATGGTTGTACAGCAAAAATAGTCGCTCATCTTTGAAGCATAAAAAAAGATGTTATTCGAATGTCTTCCTTCCTACCAACGTGCTCTGTGTCATACAGTTACACCTGTTTTGTAGTGATGAGTTGTATTCTACGATGAACCTTGTCCTTGCCAGTAGCGCTGTGTTGTATAGCCATGTATTACCGCTCTTACACTGCTCAAGGAAATCCGTACGAACTTCCTAGCTCTGTGTCATGCAGTTACACCTTTTTCGCAGTAATGAGTTGTATTGTACGATGAACCTTGCCCTTGCTAGTAGCGCTACGTTGTATAGCCGTGCCTGGCAGCTCTTACACTGCTCAAGGAAATCGGTATGAACTTCCTAGCTCTGTCTCATGCAGTTACACCTGTTTTTTAGTAATGAGTTGTATTCTACGATGAACCTTGCCCTTGCTTGTAGCGCTGCGTTATATAGCCATGCCTGGTCGCTCTTACACTGCTCAAGGAAATCGGTACGAACTTCCTAGCTCTGTGTCATGTAGTTACACCTTTTTTTTAGTAATGAGTTGTATTCTACGATGAATCTTGCCCTTGCTAGTAGCGCTGCGTGGTATAGCCATGCCTGGCCGCTCTTACACTGATCAAGGAAATCCGTACAAACTTCCTGGCTCTGTGTCATGCAGTTACACCTATTTTTAGTAATGAGTTGTATTCTACGATGAACCTTGCCCTTGCTTGTAGCGCTACGTTGTATAGCCATGCATGGCAGCTCTTACACTGCTGAAGAAAATCGGTGCGAACTTCCTAGCTTTGCTAATTACTAATGAGCGGATTTATAGGCACTAAAATCGTTAGAAATATGCAGGCAAAGAAACACCAAAGTTGAGCAAAATAGGCACTTATATAGGCACTAAAATGTGTTATAACAAAGTGACTATCATCGCAACATATGCTGCAACAAATTCGCTACCCGCCTCAGCAGCATGGTGGTAGCGTGTGTGCCCCACGTTCTCAGCAGCATGGTGGTAGCGTGTGTGCCCCACGTTCAAGAGGTCTCGAGTACGAATCTCGGTAAGGATGGGTTACTGGATAGTGTTTTTCCGGTGTTTTCCCTTATCCTTCAAGACGAATGCTGGGTAAGTGTAAGCTCCACGGACCCTGGACTCGTTTGAGCAACATTTCATCCAATTCATACCGATATGACTTAACGTTGGAGGACGTAAAGTAAAAGGCCGCGCCGTAGCTCAGTGGTTAGACCGCTTGGCTCTCACCAAGGCGGCCCGGGTTCGATCCCAAGCGACCGCAAAGTGAGATTTGTGGTGGACAACACGGCGCTGAGGCGGGTTTTCTCCGGGATCTCCGGTTTTCCCCGTCATCTCATTCCACCAGTCCTCCATCTTCATCTCATGTATCATCAGTGCCATCGCCTGCGGTGCCGTGTGTAATAAAAGCGGGCGTTAAACACTACAAACGTAAAGTAAAAGAAAAAGCATATTCGCTAAACGCATACTATTTTGCGGTTCCCTAGGCGAAACAGTTTGTATTTATTGAAATTTCACAGATGGCTCCACAGCAAGTTAAAATAACAGATATTGTCGTATAATTAAAATACATATAAATCCACTTCACTAAGAACCATAATGTGCAAAGTTGTGAAGTAATTAACTATGTCAAAAATTAAAAACATGGGTTTTGGGGGGAGGTTTAAGGGTGAACATTGAAATATCTGAAGCATTTATTAGATTTGTTTCAAATGTATACCATTTATTTTTCTGATCAAAAATAATGGAATAATACCAAGTTTCAGCTTTCTAGTTACAATAATTTCTGAGGAATTAACAGCTTATATCTAACTTACAGGCAATTTTCAAAATGTCCCACATATTGTAATTTTAAAAATTAATGTTTGGGGTATAAGTTTTTGCACCCATTTTAAACTATTAAGGACCTGTACCTATGTGAAACATTTGTCTTCGCCATATCAACGAAGGGGAAAAAATAATCATACCTATTTAACAATTTTTATTTTCCTAAGCGTTTTCGGTTAGAAGTAGGCATTATAGTTCTTTTCAATACAAATAACACATGTAAATGTGTACACTTAATATGCAGTTGCCCATACAGGCATGTTTAGAATATCATACAGATTAATAGAAAATTGCATCCTGTGGAACATTTTGAAGTTAGAAAAATTCAGAAGATATGGAATCTGAGAGATCTGAGCTTAAAATTACGTAATAGCAGCTATGATATAGGTGTAGGGTTATTTAAATAGTCATGTGACGTTTTCTGTAATGTTACTAGAAAAAAATATGTGTTTGAAGGATGTCTATATTAATTTTAAGACAAGAACTATATTTGGGATTGTTGTAAGTTTTGGGCCAATTTGCACATATGCGTATCCTTAATAAACCCCTTTTTGTATATCCAATGTGCAGCAGTAAGAAATTTCTCTTCCCCGATAACTTCACGTTGAAACGAACAAATACAACAGCTGTTGTCACAAATTACAAACATAAGAAATTGGCTAAAAAGGCAGTTTTAGGCACCGCTAAGCAGAATAGTCACAAACCTATGAAATAAACATTTATAGGCAACATAAAACTAAGAATTTAGGCTAATAATTGTAGGAAACGTGCTTATAACTTAAAAGCCTACGTTTCTGAACAAAGGAATAAAATAGGCGAATAGGACAAAATCCG
>CM060947.1:256317357-256519857 GCA_030765055.1 Mantis religiosa | reverse complement strand
TTATACAAATGATAGCTGTAATTAAATGCCCTGTTAAACACATACATTACGGCCTCGTTTTTGGTGTTGGTAGGATAAGCTACTGTTTCGGGTAAATAGAAAAACGTCGTGTTTAGGTTAAAACTCGGCTCTTTTAATATTAAACCTTGTTTCTGTGGCGAAAATGGGTGCAGAAAATGAAATTATACACCATGTTACGCAGATCTACCAGCGTATTGTCCTGCAGAACGCTTAAATTAATGTTAAACGAGAGATTTTTGGAAAGCTGCACAGAGAAAATTACCAAATACGAAAACATATTACTTTTTACAGTGAGAGGGGAAATCCTGTATACTAATAAAATATTCATTTCGAGAATATATATAAATGCAACTTCTGTTTTTAAAAATTACCTCCTGCAATATTAAATCACATCAGACGATTAACGAAATGATGCTCAAATGAGTACAGTGTACATAGAGCTTAGAGTTACCAGACATTCATCTTTCAGGATAAGGGAAAGCCTCCAACATTAAGTGCCGCGCCGTGGCTCAGTGGTTAGACCGCTTGGCTCTCACCAAGACGACCCGGGGTCGATCCCAGGCGACCGCCAAGTGTGATCTGTGGTGGACAACACTGCGCTGGGGCAGGTTTTCTCTGGGTTCTCCGGTTGCCCGCCATCTCATTCCACCGGTGCTCCATCTTCATCTAATGTATCATCAGTGTCATCGCCTGTGGTGCCGGGCGTTAAACACTACACATTTCCAACGTTAAGTGAGGAGCATTTTTAATTCAAAACTGACATGTTCAAGGAAAACCGAAAATGAGTTAGCAATTGGATTCTGTCAAGATTCTTGGTTGTAATATGATTCTACTTCTACTTTCTACCACAGCTGAACATATCATGTATGAATGTGTATTTAAAGTTCTATTAAGATCAAATGAAGATCGCTTATACTAAACAGTTTAGGTTTTGTTCTTTGAGTTTACCCTCTAATTTGTGAACTAGTGAACAAGGGTCGCTAAATATAGCATGAAACCAACGGCAGAGGCCACCTCTCCAACTAAAATAATAACACTTCGTGGGTTTCCAGGTAATTGATTAAATATTAAACATTATAAGATCACATAACCTAAGAATAGGATAGGTTAAAGAAAAACAAATGGCTGCAAACAGCAGCCCCCTAAAGAACGTTAATCATACAGACACCCTAAAACAACTGACAGTAACAATTCCAAAGAATGTAAATAGGAGATATTCCACTAGAGTAATGACAACAAATCACAAAGATACTACATCTCAGCAAATAACGTACTCAAAGGCATTATAAACGCCACGCAACAGAGAAAAAGCAATTGTCAATGAATCTAGAGAGAGCATTTCAATTGAAGATTATGTTCTAGCGGTGGGTAAACTTACGGACCCAGCAAACATAAGATTTATATCAAGAATATCAAATGTACATAGAGTACATAGAGCTTAGAGTTACCAGACATTCATCTTTCACGATAAGGGAAAGCCTCCAACGTTAAGTCATATCGGAGGATGAATGAAATGATGTTCAAATGAGTACAGGGTACATAGAGCTTAGAGTTACCAGACATTCATCTTTCACGATAAGGGAAAGCCTCCAACGTTAAGTCATATCGGAGGATGAATGAAATTATGTTCAAATGAGTACAGGGTACATAGAGTTTAGGGCAAACAGACATTCATCTTTCAGGATCAGGGTAAACCACCAACGTCAAGTCATACCGGACGATGAATGAAATGATGTTCAAATGAGTACCGGATACGTAGAGCTTACAGTTACCACACATTCGTCTTTCAGGATCAGGGTAAACCACCAACGTCAAGTCATACCGGACGATGAATGAAATGATGTTCAAATGAGCACAGGATACATAGAGCTCAGTTACCAGACATTCATCTTTCAGGATAAGAGTAAATCTCCAACGTTAAGTCATATCGGACGATGAATGAAATGATGTTGAAATGAGTACAGGGTACATGCAGCTTAGAGTTAAATGACATTCATCTTTCAGGATATGGGAAACCTCCAACGTTAAGTCATATCGGACGATGGATGAAATGTACAAGCTACATAGAGTTTAGAATTACGCGGCATTTATCTTTCGCAATAATGGGAAACCTCGTGATATATCGTTTCAAACTGACCGATGCTAGAACTCTGGACCTCTTAAACACATACGCTACCAACATGTCACATAGGTGGGGGTGAACGTTACCGATTTTTTTTCTTTAGTTTGTATGTTTTATATATTTAAATACCTAACAATATATATTGTCCATGTTGGAGGAGATTACGAATCCGTTCATGATATAAACTCGCACTTACGACTTGTAATCACTTTCAGCGAGCTCCGAACAGGAACACAAAGGTAATTTAAAGCTTTCGATATGGCTCATTTGGCGAAGAACTAATTACTTCCACCAGGCCGGAGCTGCCAGCTGAAAAAAAAACAAAGGAACAACTACAACGTCAATGGAAACGCTCGGAAGCTGTAATCAAAGAATAGCTGGACTCGCGTTTGAAAACAAACTCAACCAATTTTGATGACTCTTCCACCATTCAAAATGACTTCTCTTCCAGAAGGTCATAGACTATCTAATATTTCCAAAATGGAAATTCTTTCACGTTGTGTTGGAAATTAAAGAAGAACCGTTAAGTTTCTAATATAGCACATATATAAAACGAACAATCTTATACAAATGTTGACCTGCATATTTTTTGTTGTAAATTTTAATTGTTATGAAAATTTACTGCAGAATTGAAAACAAAATCTGCTGTTTTTTTAAATTTATGTACTTGATGCGTTCAAGTTAAAAGCACCTATTTTTCAGGAATGGGACCAGTTTGTCACTTCTGATATTAATAAAGTACACGTGGTCTGTTTGTGCATCCGTGAAACAGGTGGCAGCACTGTACATTGCATAGAGTTCTAGTGGCCTCAGGGACAGTTAGGACTATTTTTGATGCTTAAAATTATGACGTTTTCATTGCAAGAACAGCGTGTAAATAATCCGTTTTCTACATTTTCTTGGTGTAAACCCTATTGAAATTCATCGCCATTTGAGTGGGGCATGTGGTGTTTATTTTTTATTTTAATATACGTCCTCCAAAGACATATCGGACGACAAATGAAATGGGTGAAAATATACCCAAATGAGTCCGGGTCCATGGAGCTTACAGTTACCCGACATACGTCTATCAGGATAAGGGAAAATCGCGGAAAACCTCTTATCCAGGTAACTCATCCTAAACTAGATTCGAACTCGAGACCTCTTGAACGTGAGGCAGACATGCTACCATCTACGCTACCGAGGCGGGTACATGTGGCGATGGTACCATGCACGTGCATAATGTGCGTTCCTGGGTGCGACAGTTTATTGAAGGGAGAACATCGTGTGACAACAAAGGCAGCTGCAGACATCGCCTCAAATATATATATATATATATATATATATATATATATATATATATATATATATATATACATATATATAAGATCGGGCAGCAATAATACCCGCTTTGCAGAGTTGGGACAACAGATACAAAATATTTACAGACTAATAAAATTGCAGAGGTAGGACACTGTGCCTCCTGTGAGCTAATACAAATGTGTTACTGCACTAATACAGATGTGACACTGAATTAATAAAATGGTATACATACTACAATAGTTAGAATTTATACAGCAGTAAAAAAGAATAGAAAATCAAATGTGGAACAGTATATCATTCAGCAGTGGAAGTGTCATCACTACAGCAGGTCCTGTAATAGTCGTAGATTCAGACGCGTTGGCCGGCGACTTCGGATGCCGATGTTATACGTCACTGCTCCTGGGAGGCATGGAGTTCGGAAAACGCTCAATCGGCGACTCTCCAAAACAGCGTTCTCCACTCGCTGGATCATGTCGTCTGACAGGCTGGCGCGAGGCCGTGACTGTCTTGGTTTGTTGTCACACGATGTTCTGCCTTCATTGAACTGGCGCACCCAGGAACGTACATTAGACACATCCATGGTACCTTCACCACATGCCTCACTCAACTGTCTTGGTTTGCTGTCACACGATGTTCTGTCTTCATTAAACTGTCGCACCCAGGAACGTACATTAGACACATCCATGGCACCATCACCACATGCCTCACTCAACTGGTGATGAATTTCAATAGATGTCACACCATGAAAATTGGAGAACGGGAATGATTACAAGCTGTTCTTGCACTGAAAGCGTTGTCATTTTAAGTATAAAAATAGTCCTAACAATCTTCGCGGACACTAGAGTCCTATGAACTTTACAGTGCTGCCATCTCTGTCACTCATTCACAGAAGGCCATGTGAATTTAAAAAAAAAGGTTTATAAATCTGATCCCGTTCTTCTTCAAATAGAAGATATATGTTTTAATTTTAGGGTATTTTAACCATAATATTTGTGAAAATGAAATTTTGTGACATTTTCTCCTTTTAAAGGGTAATTTGCGGTGGGGGATTTCTCTGGAAGGGATTTAGTGTTGCATTTTCACTCATCTGTTAGCTATGTTTAAAATTTCAAGTCTCTATCTCACCGTGAAGTCAGTTTAAAAATGCGATATTCAACTTTTTACCGAATAAGTACACCAGAGAGCAGCTAAGAACCATTTCTAAACCAATTTCTTTAAAGGGTGGTTGGGATTATGATTTGAATATCATGACGGAGGAAATGTGGGACGCAGGCCAGCATGCTGCGCCTATAGTTCCTATGCTTCCTAGTGGGTACTTCTGGGAGGAAGGATGAGGCCGAGTCAGAGAGCAGCATACCCAATGAGCCACGACAGTACAGAAGGCACGACCCCTACAGTTTACTTGGATAGAAGCTTCCCTCGACCGCCAGGACAACGAACTCGACTCTCCCACAGCGGGACAGCAACGAGCCCAGCAGCCGAGCCCTAATGGTACCAAGGCAGGCGATCCGAGCCCCAAAAGTCTCTGGCTGGTGGTCCCGAAAATGTCCCAGGAAAGCTGCAGAGACCGGCAACCGACCTACTCCAGCAGGTAGTAGCCTTCCCCAGAGCATATCTCCTGCCATGCGCCGCGTGCTGAAGAGATTAGACACAGTCCACAATTGTGGCATACGTATAGCAGTTGGGGCATTTCCAACGAGCCGAGTTATAAGCCTGTATGCTGAGTCTGCAGATCCTCCTCTGCAGTACAGGCGCAACATGTTATTAGCCAATTATGGCTGTGGACTTAATTGCATGCCCACACATCCAACGTTTACGCCGTTCTTTAATACCTTCATGGACGTGCGCTATAGGAACACTTCTATTAAACCAAAGCCACCTGGTTTTCGTTTCCGGGAGCTCCTTAGACATCTTGATACTGAAATGCTCAAGATGTATCCTAGGGGGGAGAAGACATACCCTCCTTGGTTGTGCAGAGTCCCACGTAGATCTGGGCATGACAAAATATGATAAATCTACCATGTCTATGTCTAGTATCCGCAAATGTTTTTTGGAATTTTTATCACGATATCAGTACCATTTTGTAATTTATACTGATGGCTCCAAGAACTCAAATGGTGTTGGTTGTGCTTACGTGGGTGGAACCGAACCGTATACATTCGGATTCCACACTAGCACTTCCATTTTTACTGCAGAGCTTTATGCAATATACCGGGCCATTTTACACGTAAGTCGACGAAAGTTGGGGACTGCTTAATCCTAAGTGATTCCCTCAGTTCACTTCAAAGCCTACGGCAGCTGTACAACTACCACCCTATTGTGCAGCGTATACAGAATGCCCTCCACGTTTTACACGCTTCTGGCGTTAGCCTGGTGTATGCATGGATCCCTGTTCACGTAGGCTTGCGGGGGAATGAAATAGCGGATTTGGCAGCCAAGACGGCTACCATGAAGCTCAGGGTTCGAGTACCATCTGTGACATCGGAAGATTTTAGGGCCGTATTGCGGAGAGCTGTGCAAACCTGCTGGCAGGAAGAGTGGTCCGCTCTCCGCAATTATATACTTAGATCTGTCAAAGAACTTCCGATTCCCTGGGTTACCTCCTGTCGGTCATCCCGTCGCGAGGAGGTGAGTTTGGCTCGGTTACGTATTGGGCACTGCTTTTTTACTCATAGTTTTCTTTTTAAAAAGGAGCCTGCTCCACTGTGTCCGTTTTGCAATGAAGCGTTGTCTGTACGACACGTGCTGCTAGAGTGTTCTCACCTAGCAGACCTTAGGACGTCTCTGCAGCTGCCGGCTAGCTTTGCAGATATGCTAGTGGACGATGACACAGTAGTGGAGAAGGTTTTTAGATTCTTTTCTGTTTTAGAGTTTAGGATTTGACGAATAGAATTTATGACTTTTTAGATTTATATTTCTTTCATTTTTATAGTTTCTTTTTTTTAAGTGTATGTATTCTTTTGTAAGTATATTTACATTTTTATAGTTTTTTAGAGAAATTTATATCTGGCTTTTGCCTTGACCAGTTAGTTTTAAAAAGGGCGCTGATAACCTCTGCAGTTGAGCGCCGTCATACGCATCATCTCCCTCCCGCCGCCAAGACACCCGCCAACAATTCTGCTCTGAAAGAGACCAGCAGATAGATAGATGATGATGGAGATGAAATGGAGAGTTTGGAAATTCAGAGGATGTTTTTAACCTACCGATCATTCGCCTAGCGACATGGGTCAGGCAGGTCGGCCGCGGGAATCGAACATGTGTCTCCCGAATTCAGGTCACAGAAGAAACCGCTCGGTTTTTCAAGGGTGAGAGAATCATTAAGATATCTTGTGTAGTTTTCAAGACAGTGGGTAATGAGTTAATTTTTGATATGCGTAATTTAATGCTATCAGATTTCTTTTGTTTGGGATTCATGAGTACCGTAAGCAGAAATCTTGATAGCCTCTTGTTCACAAAGTACACTTCCTGTATCCAGGCGACAAAGAGACAAAGTAAGAACGAAAAAATAAAAAAAACAAAACACGGTAATCTTTTCAACTACTGCAATTAATATTAAAATGTTAATTTTCCTCTGTCGTAAACGATTATCCGCCTGACATCTGGGGTCACTCAGCGTAACTAAGGCTGGACAGGTAGGTTCGTCCACGCAAAGCAATCTTTGAACGATGACCCAAGTGTTTGTTTTGATGCCGCGTAATTATACGTTTAGCAAATCCGCTTTTTAATTTGCCACGGTCTACAACCACACTGCCGCTATTTATCTAACCCGGTAATTCATTCGCGAGAGCCAAGGAAAACACCGAAATTCTCTATGATTATAAATTCCACGCTTTTCTACACGAAATATCTGCCCATAAAGTGGAAGAAATGACATTCCTTGCATTCTTAAGAACGTTTCTTGGAAATATGAATATTTTAGGTTTTCCACGCAGCAATAAATAAGCGTTCCAGGTGTGGACGCTTTAATAAATTATAGCATTTTTAATTTTCTGCCACGAAACTGTGGTAGGTAGATGCATTTCTGCATGAAAAACAAAAATTAAATGCACTGATTTCTACATATTGTAAACTTGTTGGTTCTTAGAATTTAAATTCCAATTTGCAGAATTTCAAAATGCTGTTTACTCCTGTAGAAACACACTTTTCGTTCACGTTCAAGAGGTACCGAGTTTGAATCTCGTAAAGTCTGTTTAGTTAACGTATGTGCAGTTCGGCCGCTGCCTTTGACGAACCCTTATAATGGTTTTACAACACTGACCCTCCTTCTCCCAGTTCTTTCTGCAAGTTGCCAGCTTTCTCGATACGTCATGGGTATCGTAAGAGGTTTCGTTGTATATATATATATATATATATATATATATATATATATATATATATATCGCAAAACTACAACTGTACTGGGTTCAATAATAACCCTTATCTCATTCAAAGTGCGGTATTTGAAACCCAGCTCCTATAGGAAGCTGCGCAAAGTGCAGTGTCCATAAGGAAAACAACAAATTTCTTGTAAATGTGCAACCAATTCATCTAAGGTGGGCGCTCTCTCTTTTGTATAGAATCTATAAATTTCTTTGCGAATTAAATGGCATGTGAAATTATCCAAGCGTTAGAGAAACGTTTCCTTATGTTTTCATACTTGATCGGCGTCTTTGGTATTCCTTTCGTCACAGTTTTTCTTACTGTATTTCTGTGAATACCAAGAATTAATCAGGATCTTTGCATGACCACTTAACAAGATTATTTTTCAGCACATATTTATATGTGTTCAAAACAAACGCCTGAATTTGCTTAGAAACTGTTCCCATTTAAATTTGTTTTTTTGAGACTTCTCCAGTAACAACTCGGCCCAGCAACACTTTCCAATTTATTCACACTTTTGTCTTCACTTTGATTATGTTCGCTTGACTGAAAGTTATTTACTACTTTATTTACATTTACCACTGCATTTCCCTTCCACGGTCTTCACATTACATGGGGAGCTATCTGCCTCCGGATTTTTTCCTGGGTTTTCTCTAATCCTTCAAGACGAATGTCGGGTAAGCTCCATGGACCCTGGGCTCCCTTGAGAATCATGGATTTTGCCCTATTGGCCTATTTTATTCCTTTGTTCAGAAACGTAAGCTTTTAATTTATAAGCATCTTTCCTACAATTATTAGCTTAATTTCTCATTTCCATAGTGCCTATAAATTCCTATTTCACACGTTGGTGTCTATTCTGCTTAGTAGTGCCCAAAACTGCCTATTAGCCAATTTCTTCTGTTTGTAATTTCTGACAACAGCTTTTGCATTTGTTGCTTTCCACGTCAAGTTTTCGGAGAAGAGAAATTTCTTACTGCGTACCTTACAATATTGTCAAATATGCATGATTAGTTTTTCCCTTCGTTGATGTGGCGAAAACAAATATTTCACATAGTTACAAGTCATGCCCGCCTCGGTAGCGTAGATGGTAGCGTGTCTGCCTCACGTTCAAGAGGTCCGAGTTCGAATCTCGGTCAGGTTGAGTTACCTGGATAAGGTTTTTCCGGGTTTTGTAAAGACGAATGTCGTGTAGCTGTAAGCTCCATGGACTCTGGGCTCATTTGAGCATCATTTCACCCATTTCATCCACCGTCCGATATGACTTAACTTTGGAGGACCTAAAATTACAACCAAAAAGGTACAAGTTATTAATAGGCTAAATTAGGTGCAGGAATTAATTTCTAAAATTACAATATATGAGACATTTTGAAAATCGCCTGTGATTTAGACGTAAACGGTTAATTCCTCAGTAACTATTCTAACTATAAAGCTAAAACTCGGTATTACTTCATTCTTGATCGATCACAAAATCTAAACAAGAGCTTCAGATATTTCAATTTTCACCCTTAAGGCCTCACAAAATCCATGCATTTGTTTCTTGTCATAGTTAATCACTTTACACCTTTCTGCACATTATGATTCTTCGTGAAGTGGATTTATATGTATTTTAATTATACGAAAATATCTGTTATTTTAACTTGCTGTGGAGCCATTTATGAAATTTGGAAAAAACGTAGAACTATTTGGCCTAGGGAACCGCAAAATAGTATGTGTTTAGCGAATTTTTTTCAGCATATGTTGCATTGACTGTCATTTTGTTATAGTGCATTTTACTAAATTTGTGTATTTCTAAGTGTTTATTTTGCTCATTTTAATGCATTTTTGCCTACCTACGAGGGCTGATCATATTTATTTTACGGTCATAATTTTAACCAGTAAAATTCAAACTTTATATATTCTGTTAGCTTGATGTGAAACAAACACGCCATAGTAGTTTCATTGTTGGGACTCCTGGTTCCCGCCTGTGAGAACCATATAAGTTCAGTCTTATTCAGTATCGCCTACCGCTGCAATGGTGGTAACAATCAGTTAAAGTTGATGTTAGCGGAAGATCCGGAGTTTCTCTCAAACCTAATCACTGCTGATGAAACTTGCCTACATCATTTTGATTCTGAGAGCAAACAGCAAAGCTCAGTGTGGAAATATCCTTCATCACCAACCCCCCAAAAAGCAAAAGTGGTTGCTTCTGGTGGGGAAGTTATGGTTATCATCTTCTTTGATATTCATGGAATGGTTTATCAGCATGTTGTACCTGCACATACATCAGTAACTGGACAATACTACAGGGAGTCCTGAAAACATTGCAAGTCCATATCAGGCGCAAAAGACCACATTTCCATGAAGCAAGCTGGATGCTGCACCACGATAATGCGCGGCTGCATATTGCCAATGTTGTTGCTGAATGTCTTGCTAAAATCAACGTGAAGTGTATCCGTCAACCTCCCTATAGTCCTGATTTAGCCCCATGTGACTTTTTTGTATTCCCTAACTATAAGAAACGCCTTCGTGGAAGTCATTATCCATCATCAGAAGCAGTGGTGAAGGCTGCGGTGGAAATTATGCAGGATCTCTCAAAAAATAGTTTCCAGAATGTCTTTGAAGACTGGCAGAAACGCTGGGACAAGTGCATTGCATTCAGGGGAGATTATTTTGAGAAGTAGCATCAAAATTATGAGGATGGGTGAAGGTACATTGCCAAAAAAAAATTGTGATCATTCTTTATTGAACAGCTCTCGTATTTCACACATTTTAGTGCCTATAAATCAGCTCCCTAGATATTACTTAACGTTGGAAGACGTAAAATACACACACAAAAACTTTTTGTACAGCCCTGATCAGCCGAATTACGAAACATACCAAAATACAATCGTCAAGGTCGTCGAAAACGAACAAAAGAGTTCACTTTCAAACCACAGCTGTACGCACACGCAGTTTCGATTACGACGATCCTCTTGTCGAGTCGCGGCTTCCGTTTTATATACCTGTACTCATATTTCTAGAAATTTATGGAATAACAATCAAGACGGCACCAGACCAAACACGAACCTTTCAGTCATGTTACTTTATCTGCTTCGACAAGCTTTTTATCTCCGTACTTTACCTTCCAGTTATCTATGTTTATCTGTTTCGGCTAGCTCTTTAACCTCCGCGCTGCACTATCTGTTCCTCTATGCGCGCCGGCCACGCATCGCCGCAACAGTGAATTCGCGACAGTATATGTATCCATGGATCCCGGACAAATTTGAGCATCATTTCACACATTTCATTGATAGTGCGACATGACTTAACACTGAAGTACGTAAATTAAAAGCCCGGCTCGGTAGCGTGGTGGTAGAATGTCTTCCTCAGTTTCAAGAGTTCACGAGTTCGAATCTTGGTCAGGGTGAGGTACCTGAATAAGGTTTTTCCAGGGTTTTCCTTTATCCTGAAAGACAAATGTCGGGTAACTCTAAGCTCTATGGACCCTGGGCTCTATTTATCATCATTTCACCCATTCCGTTCATCGTCCGATATGACTAAACGTTGCAGGACGTAAATTACAAAAAAAAAAAACTAAATTAAAAAATAGATTTACATTGTTAAGTCTTTAAATTTTCCAATAATTACAGTTTTTCAAACAAGAAGCTCTAGTTCACTTTTTAATCTCTTAGACATACAAGGAGAATGTCGTCACCTAGACAACCAGTATTGTGACTTTGTGGGTTCGTGAAATTAAAAGTCCAATTGCACAAACTCAAAATGTTCTTTATTTCCACCGACTTACAGTTGGAACACTTGCCAATTACATAAAATTACGTAGCGCACACAATTACAGTTCACCAGTTCGTCTGTCACAGGTCCACTCTGCACTCGCAATTACGTTCAACTCCTCCGATGCACGTACACAGTCTTCCAGTCCGTTCACTAGCACGGCACTCCTCTGGCTGCTCGCCCAGAACTGGACTCTTTCGCCAACTGCAGCCCCTATTTATAGGAAGATTGGTGTTTCTGGAAGTCTCGCGGTTCAGTGAATCACCCCGAAGGTTCCAGACTCCAGGGAAGGGGAAGGAGATGGCTAGTGAAGTTTTTTCCAACCATCCCCTCGTTACCGCTACAAGAGAAATGGGGGCGAATGCTTTCCGGCCCTCACTCTGCCCTCAGTTGGTCGTAACTTCCGATAATTTGGTGACCGTATTAAAACATTTGACTATCACTTAAAGTCTACTGTATTCCCTTGTAAGTACAATAAGATAATGTTTATCTTGTAGACAGAGGAACACCTGTTTGTACAAGAGTACAGAAAGTCATGTATATAAAACATTTGACTATCACTTAAAGTCTACTGTATTCCCTTGTAAGTACAATAAGATAATTTTTATCTTGAAGTGTATACAGGAACAAGTGTTTCTAGGTCTAGTTGCTACAAGGGTAGAGAAAGTCGTGTGAAGGTACAGGAGAAGACAAAAATTAAATTAACTTCCAGCTAGGTGTTTTATCAGGAGCTGGCATTAAGAGGATATTCGTAGAGCGCATGTGGCCACACAGTTATGGTAATGCGTTTAAACACGCTGAACCTACATACAGGATTACGCCATTAGGGTTAATCTGATACGACCTTGTGTGTGAAGATGGATCTGCACGACCCTCGCAATGATGGGCATCCAGAAAGTACTAACGCTACCTTAGAAACGAAATTGGTTGCTGGTCCTGAAATACGATTTTTCGCTGAACGGGTAGGCGATTTCTGTTCCATTTTAAGAAAACTCGAAATTTAAAATTATTTCATGTTGAAAACAGATTAGAAAATTGAAATTAAACAACTTACTTCTGCGTTATGATCAAATAAATAAATGTAGTTTTTAAAACACTTTGTTTTTAAAACGTACAGTGTATAACATCTGCTGTCGGACAATAGCATACCAGGAAATTAACAGATGCATTAGTTTTAAATTTAAAACTGTACATCTTCTGATAAATAACTTAAGACAATCTGTATTGCACATGAAATACCACTTAATTTTGCTCATAGGTCTCTTTATTACTCATAAACAGGGCTAGGAATTTGGTACCGCTCGTCGTTCCCTATGCAGGTTGCGACCGCCCTTCTCCCGGCATCAAAACAAGTCATAGATAACAAACGCGCAGCGGAGTCATTGAAACCGGTCCCCTAAGGAGAAAATGCCATCTGAGACATTCGCAAAAGCACATCTATTTGGATCATTAGGATTGGGACTTCATTACGCAGGGGATTCGGTACATAGGCCACCTTGCTGGTACCATTGTTGCTATTCCCCCAAAAGAGGTATCCCGGGAGGAAGGATAAGGCGAAGAAGACAGACCCAAGAAGCCTGACCCAAGGAGCCACGACAGTACAGAGGGCAGGGTCCCTACAGTTTACATGGATAGAGACTTCCCCCGAGAGGCCAGGAAAAAGGACACGGGACGACAACGAGATAAGCAGCCGAGCCCCAAAAGTCCCTGGTTGGCGATCTGAGCCCCAAAGCTCCCTGGCTGGTGCTCCTGCAATGGTCCCAGCGGAGAAACGGAGACAGGCAACCGACCAACCGAAGGAGGAATAATTTTCCTCAGAGCATATCATCCTTCCAGGGGATCCGTCCCCTTCAGTTGCTGTAGTGCGAGCGCTGCGGACCATTAGCACTCGTGGTACCTCTGACGTTACTACAGAAACCTCGAACATTCGAGCCCGTCCCTAAATGGGAGTTGTTCGGATTGGGTTGGACTCGAGGGGACAGTGTGTTCCCGTTATCCGCGAGGCATCGGGTACCTCCGGACAGGCTTCGACCGACCGGAGAGGGTAGAGGGTTGCCTCATAAGTCCCGGGTACTAGCCTGCAGAGCTAGTAGAAGGTGTGCTAGATCACCAGACGGCCCCACCGAGTTTATTAGGAAGTCTTCCCTGCGGGGTTGACGCGCGTAAGTGCCATATCCACTTCCACCCGTCTTTACGTTGTTGTCGATAGGGGGGGGGGGGTTAGAATCAAGGTATTGCCACAAGGAAAGAACAAGGAGGGACAGGAAATTTGGGGGATGTATTCAACCTACCCAGCAGTCGCCTAGCGACCCGGGAAAACCCCCGAAAAAACCCATGGGTCAGGTAGGCCGGCCACAGGAATTGAACCCACGCCTCCCGAACGCAAAACCGCCTGAGCCATCCCGCTCTGTATTCAGAACTTTACGTACAACATACAAATTCTTATATCGCAAATACGGGATTGGTTCTGGCTAGGCACATTGTGGCAACACCCAAGCAATTATTACGCGGATTGTAAAATTTCCCGATCGAATGTAAAATAATATCAAAATTATAAAATTAATTTCTTAAACATCTGAAGTCTCTTACTAGACAAAATGGCAAATCAGGAATTTTACTACATATTTAATCATCTGCAGCGGTATTACCAAAAACTATAATGTACCTCTGAACCCTTTCAAATGAAAAAAACTCAATCTATGTCCAGTAAAACAAGATTTAGTTGATTAATAATCTGTTACAAATTCGTTAATGAGTTCAACTACTTTAGTTTCTCGATCTGCTTCCTCTTTTTTACATGGTTGCTAAAGTATCCCACTTAAATGTAAATGTAAATAATGAGGTAAATAAAGACATGAATAAGTACACTTCTAGAAAACGTACAATGGTTGTACAGCAAATTTAGTTGCTCATCTATGAAGCACAACAAAGATGTTATTCAAATGTCTTCCTTCCTACCAACGTGCTCTGTGTCATGCAGTTATACCTCTTTTGTAGGAATGAGTTGTGTTCTACGATGAGTCTTGCCCTTGCTAGTAGCGCTGTGTGGTATAGCCATGCCTGGCCGCTCTTCAACTGCTTAAGGAAATCACTACGAACTTCCTAGCTCTGTCATACAGTTACACCTGTTTTGTAATAATGAGTTGTGTTCTACGATGAGTCTGGCCCTTGTTAGTAGCGCTGGGTGGTATAGCCATGCCTGGCCGCTCTTACACTCCTCAAGGAAATCGGTACGAACTTCCTAGCTCTGTGTCATACAGTTACACCTGTTTTGTAGTAATGAGTTGTATTCTACGATGAACCGTGCCCTTGCTAGTAGCACTGCGTCGTATAGCCATGCCTGGCCGCTCTTACATGGCTCAAGGAAATCGGTACGAACTTCCTAGCTCTGTGTCATACAGTTACACCTGTTTTGTAGTAATAGTTGTATTCTACGATGAACCGTGCCCTTGCTAGTAGCACTGCGTCGTATAGCCATGCCTGGCCGCTCTTACATGGCTCAAGGAAATCGGTACCAACTTCCTAGCTCTGTGTTATGCAGTTACACCTGTTTTGTAGTAATGAGTTGTGTTCTACGATGAACCTTGTCCTTGCTAGTAGCGCTGCGTTGTATAGCCATGCATGGCCGCTCTTACTCTGCTCAAGGAAATCGGTACAAACTTCCTAGCTCTGTGTCATACAGTTACACCTGTTTTGTAGTAATGAGTTGTATTCTACGATAAACCTTGTCCCTGCTAGTAGCACTGCGTCGTATAGCCATGTCTGGCCGCTCTTACATGGCTCAAGGAAATCGGTACCAACTTCCTAGCTCTGTGTCATGCAGTTACACCTGTTTTGTAGTAATGAGTTGTATTCTACGATGAACCGTGCCCTTGCTAGTAGCACTGCGTCGTATAGCCACATCTGGCCGCTCTTACACTGCTCAAGGAAATCGGTACCAACTTCCTAGCTCTGTGTCATGCAGTTACACCTGTTTTGTAGTAATGAGTTGTATTCTACGATGAACCGTGCCCTTGCTAGTAGCACTGCGTCGTATAGCCACATCTGGCCGCTCTTACTCTGCTCAAGGAAATCGGTACCAACTTCCTAGCTCTGTGTCATGCAGTTACACCTGTTTTGTAGTAATGAGTTGTGTTCTACGATGAACCTTGTCCTTGCTAGTAGCGCTGCGTTGTATAGCCATGCATGGCCGCTCTTACTCTGCTCAAGGTAATCGGTACCAACTTCCTAGCTCTGTGTCATGCAGTTACACCTGTTTTGTAGTAATGAGTTGTGTTCTACGATGAACCTTGTCCTTGCTAGTAGCGCTGCGTTGTATAGCCATGCATGGCCGCTCTTACTCTGCTCAAGGAAATCGGTACAAACTTCCTAGCTCTGTGTCATACAGTTACACCTGTTTTGTAGTAATGAGTTGTATTCTACGATGAACCTTGTCTCTGCTAGTAGCGCTGCGTGGTATAACCATGCCTGGCTGCTCTTACACTACTCAAGGAAATCGGTACGAACTTCCTAGCTCTGTGTCATGCAGTTACGTCTGTTTTGTAGTAATGAGCTGTATTCTACGATGAACCTTGCCCTTGCTAGTAGCACTACGTTGTATAGCCATGCCTGGCCGCTCTTAAACTACTCAAGGAAATCGGTACGAACTTCCTAGCTCTGATCATATGGTTCGTTTACGAACACTAAATATACCATAGGCGCCCACCGGCTTTACCTTACTTCCAAAGGAAACCCTCATAAAGTTTTTTGTCCCCAAAGAGGTAGAGAACTACTTGTTCTGGAGGACGTTCATGGTTATCTCTAATCAGCTCCAGTAGTTGGACGGGCCATGTATTCACGTCATCCCTTCCTCCTGAGCATAGCTACTATGAAGCATATAGGTGGCAGTGTGACAAGCACCTCGACTGCTTTCCTTAAAACTTTGTTTCGTTTAACAGCTTGTAGACCAACATTTCGTGAAATGTTGTCTTCTTTGATTTTATTTGTTTACTTACTTTAGTATAAAATTTGGACTTCATTTATTTATTTTGTCACCTTCAGTGGTTTTACCTGTACCTGCACCAACAAACAGGCTACTGTACGTCAGATCTCTTGGAGGGAGGGATGATTCTGCAGCGCTCTACGGGTGTGCGCGAACAAGTGAGTAACGACACGCACCAGGTGAAAGCAGAAAAGAATGCAGGTACGGAAAAAAAAAAGATATCCAAACCAACGTTTGCCAATTCACCAAGGTAAACTCAAAAAATAAGCTATTAACACTAGTCCGTCAAACCAGGGCCCTGCCGAACCGAATCCTGATAAATAAACTAAGAACATTAACAAATTATGTTTATAATTTTGAACTTAAAACTTATTTTTGGTACTTCTCTGCTGATAATCTCATTTATTTATGTTATTGCTTTTTTTAAACATGCAAACGAAGTAATTGTTGCTCGGATATGCACCACCATTTTGGCTAATATTTTCCCTTTAAGTTGCAGCGGTTAGTGGGATAATGCATCAATAAACACGACGGTATGGAAGACTGCATTAACCGACATGGTTTGTATAGTTTACCTCAAACGTGATCTAAATTGCAAATTGCTAAATTTTCAGTCGACAAGAGAAGCACATCGATCGAAACACATTGCGTTCTCTTGCTATACATGTATACATGCTAAAACTGTAACCACTAGCAAATAGTGACATCTATGTATCTATAATAAAACTACAACCAACATTTTACTGTGTTACACCACACACGTAGACGAGAATGTTCGCTGCCTCGAACCCAGGGAACCCAGATCCATTTCAGCGTATTTGACAAGTACAGTTCATAGATAATGCCGAAAGAACAAAGGCTGAAAGGTGAAATCGCCTCTCTTTTGCTTATTAAGAAACAAAAGTTCTGTCGCATATCAGGTGGTGGTGTTTTATTTCTAAAGCAAGCTAGAAAAATTGAAATATGATATAACTTACTTTGATCGGAAGCTTCCAAGGCCATTATCCACTTCTTTCTTGCTTCCTTCCATTATTCAGATTAATGGTTTGCGCTTTCACTTTTTAAGAAGTAGTTTATATAGTTCACAGATTCGTCAGGTTTCTCAACCGCGAAGTTCACAAGTCCTTTACCGCCATTTCCTTAACTACATAAATCATGTTGGTATCCGAAACAACAGTAAACACAGAGATCAGCTATTTAACCACAAGTTTTAGATGTTTCCTACACGTTACGAAATCCGTTTAAGTCGCACTGGATAAAGATTTCTTTGCCTTCTGTATGTTTCAGATTGGAACTTCAATCTTTCGGCTTCCGTCTCGTCGCCATATTAACTGATTGCTAATAGCAAGAACAAATGACTGCAGCTATCCGCATCTCAATTGTTTTCACACTTCGAGTGCTGCTAAGTTCTGCATCAATACAGGTAATAAAACTAACCAAAATGTATCTAGGGGTTATATAAATTGCCATTAAGGCAAAACTAAAACTTTTACGCACTTCTAAGTGTTACAAAACATAATTTGAAAACATAGCATTATTTTTAGATACTTTTACATTTCCAAAGCCACCTTTGTAGTCAGAGCTCGCGTCGGAGGCCTTGATTCGAGAAACAAATGAAGGAGTTATTGCTCGTTGAATAGTAGGCGTCCTTAACTGGGATTTGAATACATTTTTGCTATCATACACACTTGCACACGTTTCGACATTCATACGTCTGGACACTGAATGATTCTGGTTCAATTTTCCAGGGCAGGAATCGAAATACAGAGTTTATTTGAGTTCAAGTGAAATAAAATAAAATTTTGTACTATAATATTATTTATAATTGAACATATTGCTTATTTCAATTCGAAATAGTAACAAGATTTTAATATTTCTTACATATTTCGGTAATATATTTACATTTTTAATCTGCAGCTCTGTTTATGTAGATATTAACTTATTTTAATATACTCAAGTGCTGTGGAATAAAGTCGATTCATTACTTACTTGATTTTAGCTCTTCTTCCATCTATCAAAGAATCCGAAACTGAGCATTTATTAAAATACTGTTATAAATTCTGTGTTTTAAAGATACGTTTTAATATTTTTCATTAACTCTTATAACGCCTTCTAATCTGGGCTAGAAAAAACTAAATAAACCATTTTTATTTTGACATTATTCCATTTTATTGATATCAAGTTATGCAAAATCATTTAATAAAAAGCATATGTAAGTATAAAGTTTAAAACACGATTATCTAAGCTACTTAAATAATTGTTTATAAATTTTTACAGCTCAAACTTAGCTTTTCTTCAGCTGTTCATATTTTCATAGGTGAAGGCACATTTCTGTTCAGTTATTTCATTGTACGCAAGCACTCTTCACCTCTCTTGCTTGCAATTCCCTCCCTTGAACTTCTTACCCTCACTCTCTCTTTCCCCCTCTCCTTCCGTCTCTACAAGCAACATACATGTTATATGATGTTTCTGAAAGCGGAAATAAAACTACGCTATTAATATTTATATAGTTTATCCATAGCAAACAAACATTTTGAGTGTTTAGAAAATGCATTTAGTGTGTCAGTGAGAGAGAGAGAGAGAGAGAGAGAGAGAGAGAGAGAGAGAGAGAGAGAGAGAGAGAGAGAGAGAGAGAGAGAGAGAGAGAGAGAGAGAGAGAGAGAGAAGGAAGAGAGGGTTTGGAGACACGTCAAAACCAATGCAGATGGTGGAAAGGCCCTTCTCTGTAGCGAAGTGCTAGTGTGTCTGCCTCAAGATCAAGATGTCTCGTGCTCGAATCTCGCTGAAGGTGACAAAGTACATTCCGGAATTCCCTTATCCATGAAAGATGGTCGTCTGGTAGCTCTAAGCTCTATGTACCCTGTACTCATTTGAACATCATTTCATTCATCGTCCGATATGACTTAACTTTGGAGGTTTTCCCTCATCCTGAAATATGAATGTCTGGTAACTCTAAGCTCTATGTACCCTGTACTCATTTGAACATCATTTCATTCATCGTCCGATATGACTTAACGTTGCAGGTTTTCCCTTATCCTGAAAGATGAATGTCTGGTAACTCTAAGCTCTATGTACCCTGTACTCATTTGAACATCATTTCATTCATCGTCCGATATGACTTAACGTTGGAGGTTTTCCCTTATCCTGAAAGATGAATGTCTGGTAACTCTAAGCTCTATGTACCCTGCACTCATTTGAACATCATTTCATTCATCGTCCGAAATGTTTTTACGTTGGAGGTTTTCCCTTTTCCTGAAAGATGAATGTCAGGTAACTCTAAGCTCTATGTACCCTGTACTCATTTGAACATCATTTCATTCATCGTCCAATATGTTTTTACGTTGGAGGTTTTCCCTTTTCCTGAAAGATGAATGTCAGGTAACTCTAAGCTCTATGTACCCTGTACTCATTTGAACATCATTTCATTCATCGTCCAATATGTTTTTACGTTGGAGGTTTTCCCCTATCCTGAAAGATGAATGTCGGGTAACTCTAAGCTCTCTGTATCCTGTACTCATTTGAACATCATTTCATTCATCGTCCGATATGTTTTTACGTTGGAGGTTTCCCCTTATCCTGAAAGATGAATGTCAGGTAACTCTAAGCTCTATGTACCCTGTACTCATTAGAATATCATTTCAATTTATCGTCCGATATGACAACGTTGGAGGTTTTCCCTTATCCTGAAAGTTGAATGTCGGGTAACTCTAAGCTCTCTGTATCCTGTACTCATTTGAACATCATTTCATTCATCGTCCGATATGTTTTTACGTTGGAGGTTTCCCCTTATCCTGAAAGATGAATGTCAGGTGACTCTAAGCTCTATGTACCCTGTACTCATTAGAACATCATTTCATTCATCGTCCGATATGACAACGTTGGAGGTTTTCCCTTAATCTGAAAGATGAATGTCAGGTAACTCTAAGCTCTATGTACCCTGTACTCATTAGAATATCATTTCAATTTATCGTCCGATATGACTTAACGTTGGAGGTTTTCCCTGATCCTATAAAATGAATGTCTGGTAACTCTAAGCTCTATGTACACTGTACTTATGTGAACATCATTTCATTCATCGTCCAATATGTTTTTACGTTGGAGGTTTTCCCCTATCCTGAAAGATGAATGTCGGGTAACTCTAAGCTCTATGTACCCTGTACTCATTTGAACATCATTTCATTCATCGTCCAATATGTTTTTACGTTGGAGGTTTTCCCTTTTCCTGAAAGATGAATGTCAGGTAACTCTAAGCTCTATGTACCCTGTACTCATTTGAACATCATTTCATTCATCGTCCAATATGTTTTTACGTTGGAGGTTTTCCCCTATCCTGAAAGATGAATGTCGGGTAACTCTAAGCTCTCTGTATCCTGTACTCATTTGAACATCATTTCATTCATCGTCCGATATGTTTTTACGTTGGAGGTTTCCCCTTATCCTGAAAGATGAATGTCAGGTAACTCTAAGCTCTATGTACCCTGTACTCATTAGAATATCATTTCAATTTATCGTCCGATATGACAACGTTGGAGGTTTTCCCTTATCCTGAAAGTTGAATGTCGGGTAACTCTAAGCTCTCTGTATCCTGTACTCATTTGAACATCATTTCATTCATCGTCCGATATGTTTTTACGTTGGAGGTTTCCCCTTATCCTGAAAGATGAATGTCAGGTAACTCTAAGCTCTATGTACCCTGTACTCATTAGAACATCATTTCATTCATCGTCCGATATGACAACGTTGGAGGTTTTCCCTTAATCTGAAAGATGAATGTCAGGTAAATCTAAGCTCTATGTACCCTGTACTCATTAGAATATCATTTCAATTTATCGTCCGATATGACTTAACGTTGGAGGTTTTCCCTGATCCTATAAGATGAATGTCTGGTAACTCTAAGCTCTATGTACACTGTACTTATGTGAACATCATTTCATTCATCGTCCGATATAACTTAAAGTTGGAAATGAAATGTGTAGTGTTTAATGTCCGCTTTTACTACATACGGCACCGCAGGCGATGACACTGATGATACATGAGATGAAGATGGAGCACTGCTGGAATGAGATGGCGGGGAAAACCGGAGATCCTGGAGAAAACCCGCCCCAGCGCCGTGTTTTCCACCATAAATCTCCCTTTGCGGTCGCCTGGGATAGAACCCGGGCCGCCTTGGTTTAAAGTTGGTTTCCCCTCATGCTGAAAGATGAATGTCTAGTAAATCTAAGCTCTATGTATCCTGTATTCATTAGAACAACATTTCATTCGCCGTCCGGGGACGTAAATTCTTTTAAAAATGGCTAGATGTGTTATGAAAACAAAGGAAAACACATTTCAGCAAGTTCTTTGAGATGTTTTAGATCAGTTTATTCTTTAATCTTTCCTATAAACAATGCATGTTTTGAGATATACCAAATGATAGGAAGTATCTTGTAAGATATGCGTTTACTAGAGTAATTTAGAGAAGTATGACTTCAGAGTGCAAGATCCCGCGGGTCCAAGTGTGAACTTAGTCACGGACCTGAGGACAGACCGCCGGGCTGGACTTCCTCTTGAGCCGTTTGGAAACAGGAATCGTGCTTGGTAAGAATTAATTCAATGCTAACGAAGGAAACTCACAAGTTGGAACTGCTCTAGGGCTTGTTTAATTGCTTGCGAAATAGGATGAAACATTGTCAACGCCCTGGATAAATTAAACTTTTGTCTCGGCCAATTTCAGCAACGCTAGAAACTTAATTAAATTCTACAATAATCAAATTTGGTACCCTGTACATCTTCATATGTTACTTTACCTCCTTCACTCGTTTGTTACTTAGATACGATGTGTTTAATTATACCATCGGTTTCTTTAATTTTATAAGAAATTATTGCTTTTAATATAGTTAACCACTTCCTAACACAAAAATGTAATTACTGTTTATCTAGGTTAGCTCCATATTTAGATATTCTTTATTGATATCTACAACTGAATCGTTATTTATGTGACTTGCAAAAGTTTTGCTTATTAGCCAGTGAAAAATGTTACGACGCGCTTGATAAACATCAACCCTGGCTAGACCAATCCGTAATTTTATCCGTTACCTAAGAGAAAACTCACCTGAATTATGAAATTATTAAAAATTGATTTACAAATGATTTAGTACCAACGCTTTTACAACGTGTAAGATGATATTGGAGGTTTTGAACAGCGAAGAATTGTAACTATGATGATGCAAAAAATGACTGATTCAGATGACGTGAAGAAATCCAAGAAGAAGCTCGAATTGCAGATCTTAGTTTTCTGCCAAAAGATAAGCTAAGCGGTATTCATATAGTGCAGGACAGTTTTGAAACATGGCAAAAAAATTGTTGTGGATATTTAGAGCTTCTAACTAATCTGTTTCAGATAACCTTGCCCCGCTGACATGTATCCCTCCGCGTGCAACTGCCTCCCCCCTCATCCAAATTGGCTAATGCTTTCGTGCCATAGGACATAGGCGGTGCCTTCCCGTCACATTCAAACCTGCAGTAAACGTCATAATAATTGCAAGGAAGATAGAAATAAGAATATGAAGGCATGCAAAAATAATGCAGTTTATAATGAAACTGAGCAAGCTGAAACTGAATGAATGAGCAATGAAACCGAAAAAAGTTTATAATGAAAGGCCTTCGGCCTTCGGCCTTCTACACTGGGATTTTTTTAACGCAGCAAACATACAAACATACAAAAATGAGTCCAGGGTCCATTGGGAGAGCTATCTTTATCAACCTATAAACAAAACTATTAAAAACAGCAAATTTGTGTGACAAAGGGTTGAAACTTTTATTCTTTATATACAGGATATTACAAAAAGGTACGACCAAACTTTCAGGAAACATTCCTCACACACAAAGAAAGAAAATATGTTATGTGGACATGTGACCGGAAACGCTAAATTTCCATGTAAGAGCACATTTTAATATTTCTCTTAAAATGTAAATTGAAATCATTCGTGCAGACAATTGTCAAAATACCCCATTGTGGTTCATGCACGATGGAGCTCCTGCACATTTCAGTCGAAGTGTTCGTACGCTTCTCAACAACAGATTCGGTGACCAATAGATTGGTAGAGGCGGACCAATTCCATGGCCTCCACGCTCTCCTGACCTCAACCCCCTTGACTTTCATTTATGTGGGAATTTGAAAGCTCTTGTCTACACAACCCAGGTACCAAATGTAGAGACTCTTCGTGCTCGTATTGTGGACGGCTGTGATACAATACGCCATTCTCCAGGGTTGCATCAACGCATCAGGGATTCCATGCGACGGAGGATGGATGCATGTAACCTCGCTAACGGAGGACATTTTGAACATTTCCTGTAATAAAGTGTTTGAAGTCACGCTGGTACGTTCTGTTGTCGTGTGTTTCCATTCCATGATTAATGTGATTTGAAGAGAAGTAATAAAATGAACTCTAACATGGAAATTAAGCGTTTCCGGACACATGCCCGCATAACATATTTTCTTTCTTTGTGTGTGAGGAATGTTTCCTGAAAGTTTGGCCGTACCTTTTTGTAACATCCTGTAGTTATCAGTGTGAGTTAATATCCTATAAATGCCGAAGATTAATTTACTGTCATTTTTTATTATCTTTAGACCAGGAAGAGGGGGTAACCATTGTTTTCAATTTCTAAATGAACTTTATAGATTTATGCTACAAATTTAGAAGTTTTAAGGGGAGTTTTCTGGTCCTCTTAGCTCAAGAACAACTGAATGCATCAGTTTGAAACTTTCACTTGTTATCTTACAACACTTTAATAATGCATTAAAAATAACAGATCTTATTTTGGAGACTTATTAATGGATATGTGAGTTTTTACACAGATATCTTGAATTTACTTCTAAAATACTCATAATTTATATTTTAAAATTCAAATTTTCACATATCTTTCTACAAGTACGTTTAAAACAGTCTAAGTATTGCTTTAATTCCAGAAGAAATATATACTTGTAGCTGCAATAGTTTTGTAGATGAGAAAAACAGCATTAAAAGTTAGCTATGTTGGAACTACACCTTAGAATTTCCCCAGATCCATATTCTCGCGAACACGTTATCTACGATAGCGCGGCTTGTGTGCACAAAGAGCCGGCAAATAAAGATAGCACGCAGATAAAAGTCTGCCGAAACAAACAAACTAAGATAAATGGAAATTTCTGGTGACATCTTGATTGATTGAGGTTATTCGGTAGCTTTATTGTTCTGGAACAGGCTGAAATTATCAGATGAGGTATTTAAGGAAGCGACAACTTGCCAAGGAGCAGTCGTAACAGAAGTAAACAGCTGTAGGTTGTTGTTGTAACAAGAGCAGATGAAATCAGAACGATGTTTGGCCATCGACCTTGGTAGACTGTGTGTATCTGTCGTGATACTGTTACGTGAAAATTAATCAAAGTGTATTTATTCGGAAATAAAGAATGTTTGTAATATCTGCAACTCGGACTTTTAATTCTATGAACCAAAAGTGTCTGCCTCATGTTCAAGAGGTCCCGAGTTCGAACCTCGGTCAGGTTGAGTTAACTGGATAAGGTTTTTCCGGGATTTTCCCTTATCCTGAAAGACGAATGTCGGGTAACTCTAAGCTCCATGGACCCCAGAGACACTGAGCATCATTTCACCCATTCCATTCATCGTCCGATTTGACTAAATGTTGGAGGTCGTAAATTACAAAAAAACTACGAACCAAAAAGTCACAATATTCTGCACCTTTTTCATCATCAGCATCCATCCTCTTCCGTTTTCACTCCTTCTCTTCTTCCTAAACTCCATGGTCACTTGCTCTATGTTATTCATAATTATTTTGTTAAATTTGGCTGGGGGTGGCTGATAAATTGAGAACAGCACTCAATGTCTTACCTGACTCAGTTCCCTTGTCAATGCTTCTCAAGCCATAAGCAAACCTTACATCTACTTCTGCACCACTTTCAATAGTTCTGGATGTTTCAAATGTATATTCTTTATTATACTTTTATTAACTGGTGATGAGATAGCTAATAATCCATTTCGTTTCTTGGTGTCCTCTGATATCACAAACACTTTCATTTTCACAAACTTTACACTGTACAAAGATTCTATATCTACTAACTGACAACTTGTTGATCTAATATAATTATTTACTTTAGTTAAATTGTCATCACTGCCATTACACAATGAAGAAACCAATCTTTTCTTTGTAGAACCAACATTCACTTCACATTCATTGCCAATGTTTGAGGTTAGGTTTGACGAAGTCAATATATTGTCATGTGTTACTACACATTTTTTCCATTTTAGGGGTTGTAACTCTTTTATTATATAATGTAGATTACTTACAATGTTCATACTGGTTCCGATGAAGGATTTCTTACACCAAAATTATTGCTTCTTCCCATCTTGAAGACAGCATTAGTAATACAAAGCATACTAAACAAAGCATGGAAGAATTAACATCAGATCCACAGATTAAGATTAATAGACAAAACAAGGACTACGTTTCCTAATAAGGGTGTGCATAGCTTCAATAAGGTTACAACCAAGGAGAGAACACAGTTACAAATAGCTAATAGGGGGCGTGGCACACTGTGCAGCCTTTTCAAAATGACTCTATTTAGGAGTTTTAAAACTATGGAACAGAAAAATATATATCGTTATTCACTTCTACAAACATAAGGGAATATTACTTTGACAATAACTCATTTTATGAAATAACACCACAAAATGCCGTTCTAGCTGCCCTTAAAGCATCATCGAGGAGTGTCTCTCAGGGACTATAGCAAAAATGTAATCCATGCATCAATAACATGTTTTGAAAATTGAGGTAAAGCTTTAGTGACTTGAATTTCAAAAAAACTTATAAAAAGATCGGCAATTACGTAACTCCTGGTTATTCGCACATTTCCCAAATATCAGATCGTTATTCATTTGTATTTGTATTTGTATTTATTCATCCTTTTGATCATAGTACATGATATAGGACACGTCAAGTACTTATAGCTAAAAATTATACAATAAATATATACACAACACAAGTTTAGAAATGAAAATTCAGAAACTGTATGTACAATATAATAACAATATATCTGTAGTTGAGATATTCAAAAAAATTCACCTACACTAGAAAAACAATGTTCTAACAGGAACTTTTTCACACAGCATTTAAATTTAGGAAGTGCAGATATGCTCTTTAGGTGTTCAGGTAGGCCGTTATAAAGGCAAAGTCCAGTATATATAAACCTTTTACCAAACAAACTGGTGTCATGGCGGATTATACTTATTTGCTCCTTTCTTCGAGAATCATGATTATGTGTTTGTGTATTAGTGGAGTATAAATGGATACTTAATTTAACAAAAGTTACTATTTCTTGGATATACAAGCAAGGTAGAGGCAATATTTTTAATTCTTGGAAAAATTATCTCTTGGACATACAAAGAGAACGTCGTCACCTAGACAACCAGTTCTGAAACATTTGCCTATCACCTGTATACTCCCTTGCAACTACAATAAGATAATGTTTATCTTGAAGTACACCAACAAATGTTTGAAGAACGGTTTGTACAAGAGTACAGGAAAGCTATGAGAGTTCAAACATAAAATGTTTGTTAATATAATTAAATTAAATAGCCCTAATGTAAATAAAGCATGTGATATTGACATTACCGTGCATTAGTAGTACAAACTCGAAGTATATAATTATATAAATTAACCATGCAGAAAGTCCATCTCTGTAGCAATGTTTATATTATTAAGTTAATTATCGTAATATATTAATTTTAATATTTGATTATAGTTTTGCGGAAAATGGGTGCCCAGGGTTGGTTTATTTCCATTAATAATGCATCACGTGAATTAAAACATACATTATGAACGCCTGTTAGAACCAGCTGTTGTAAAATGGGAATGTAAGTTAGCAAACACACCTGTGTTAAAATAAAATGAGATTCACTGAACAGTCTCGTTTACTTTTATTAGGAGATTGTATTTTTTGCGTTCTCTACCACATATATGTAATGGTAGCAAGGCGCTGAAAGTTGGTTGGGAAGTGGCTGGTTCGAATCCCAGTCCTCTAGCACAAACTTGCAGGTATTGCGTACTTTTCACTTGTTACAGAAAGGAATTTTGGGTATTTATATCCATACCAGACTTACTTTACTTAATTTGCAGTTTGTTGTTCCTTTAATTCGATGGAAGATTTTGAACAAAGCCCCTCCACCACAAGTTATGAAAGTGTAGGGCCAGAATAAAAAATTAAATGCCATATCCGGTATTTGAACCACACATCTTCTGGTCTCCGTCCATCCGCTCTAAACCATTGAGCTACTATGGCCAACGTGCTAACATATACATTAAATTTATCAACTGACTCGTATATTTCCCGTCAAACCCCTAGAAGCTGTTTTTTTTTTTTTTTTTTTTTTTTTTTTTTTTTTTTTTTTTTTTTTTTTTGTAATTTACGTCCTCCAATGTTAAGTCGCATCGGACAGTGAATGAAGTGGGTGAAAAGTTGCTCAAATGAATACAGGATCCATGGAGCTTAGAGTTACCCGACATTTGTCTTTAAGGATAAGGGAAACCCCGGAAAAAGCCTTACCAGATAACTCACCCTGACCGAGATTTGAGCTCAAGACCTCTTGAACCTGAGGCAGACACGTTACCATTTAGGCTACCGAGGCGAGCACTAGGAGTTCTCATAAACACATGAGACAACTATCTTAATGACGACTTACTATGCTGTAAGTAGTTTAAGGCCCGGGCTTTATAGTTCCGACCACTATTAGGTACAATTAATGGAAATTAATTGTTCTTTCACACTAGCCGTGTGTAGGATGCACTACGAAAGGGTAGAGCCAGACTGACAAATATAATACCATAACCGGGATTTTAACCACGGATCCTCTGGTCTCCGTCCAACCGCTCTAACCATGTAGCTACAACGGCCAACGTGCCAGCATGATATTAAATTCTCCAACTGACTCGTGTTTTTCCCGGTAAACCACTAGGAGTTCTCATAAACACATGAGACAACTACCTTAATGACGACTTACTATGGTGTAAGTACTTTAAGGCCCGGGCTTTATAGTTCGGACCACTATTAGATACAACTGACTCGTGTTTTTCCCGGTAAACCACTAGGAGTTCTCATAATCACATGAGACAACTACCTTAATGGTGACTTACTATGCTTTAAGTACTTTAAGGCCCGGGCTTTATAGTTCGGACCACTATTAGGTACAACTGACTCGTGTTTTTCCCGGTAAACCACTAGGAGTTCTCATAAACACATGAGACAACTACCTTAATGGTGACTTACTATGCTTTAAGTACTTTAAGGCCCGGGCTTTATAGTTCGGACCACTATTAGGTACAACTGACTCGTGTTTTTCACGGTAAACCACTAGGAGTTCTGATAAACACATGAGACAACTACCTTAATGACGACTTACTATGCTGTAAGTACTTTAAGGGCCGGGCTTTATAGTTCGGACCACTATTAGGTACAACTGACTCGTGTTTTTCCCGGTAAACCTATCACTTACAGTCTACTGTATTCCCTTGTAACCACAATAAGATAATGTTTTATCTTTTAGTAGATAGAGGAACAAGTGTTTGTAAGAGAATAGAGAGAGTCATGATATTTTTACGTGGAAACAGCTGGGTATTCCGTCCAGTGACCTCAGCAAATATCTGCGCTCTTTTTTCTTGTGCAATGTTCATATAGGTTGCTCGAGGGGAAAGAAATAATAACTCCCTTTGTTCCCCACAATGGCTGCACTTGCATATCTCGGGGGCCAAGTCTCGCCAGCATGCACTTCCGGAACTGGACGTCATTTACGAAATAGCGATCAACTCTATTTATCTTATAAAACTAATTATAATAACGAAGTGGAAGGCAAGAAATTAAGAAATAATCGAAAAGGTGAGGTTAATTTTAAGCAATAAACCAAATCTTCAAAACGTCATTTTCAAATTCTGACGGACACCCGGCCTCAGCTGGAGTTTCCTCTAGGATGCCACCACTCTTAGAATCCTTTCACCTCATCACTACCTCCTGTTGGATGTGCAATTAAGGGCGCATTCACAAAAGATTTTCAATAGTTCAAAGGGGTTATATCTTACACGGTGCTTATTTACGTCTTAGTTATGTGCAGAGGAACTACTCCTACTGGAACCGTAGAAGCAAGGAACCGGGCCTCCTTTTCCCCGAGAGCGATGGGTAATCCGGAGCTCTTTCCATAGTGCTATACCTGATTTCTTAAATAGCCCCCCCCCCAATGAGCACAATATCAAGACGTGATGGAAGGGATACGCCTCTTACGCGCGTCAACCCCGCAGGGAAGACTACCGAAAACCTCGGTGGGGCCGCCTGGTGATCTAGCACAGCTTCTAGTAGCTCTACTCCCACCGGGCGGCCGTAGCCTGGCCGAAGGTACCCAATTGCCGTGGAAACACACTGCCCCTCGAGTCCAACCCAATCCTAACTACTCCCCGACGGTAGGGCCTCGGCAGTTCGGCCCGAGTTTCCTCTAGTAACGTCAGAGGTACCACGAGTGCTAAGGGTCCGCAGCGCCTGCACCTAGTTTACTTACGTCTTAGAACAAAGTTTTTCAGCATCGAACTTCATTTTATTTTTAAGATGAGGAGGTACTAAGTATCTCCACAATGCTATTTATATGATTTCAGGTGCACATGACTAAGAAATTATTAATATTGTGATCTTGTGGGTTAGAAGAATTAAAAGTCCGTATAAATACACTCACAGTAGCAGCATAACGTCACATACACAATCACAATCTACCAAGGTCGATAACCATAACAAACAGCGTACTGATTGTATCTGTCCTTACAACTGTTTACTGCTCCTGTTTAAAACTGCACTGGGTGTTCGACTGTTCCAGAATAATCAAGAAACCGAACGATCTCCATCAATCAAGATGTTCCCAGAAATTGACTTTATCTCAGCGGTGTGTTCATCTGCTTATGAAAGCTCTGTATCTCCGTGATACACTATCCGTCCATTATCTATCTGCACCGAACCTATTATGCGCGTCGCCGCCTATCGTAGATAGGCGACAATATGTACATCAATCTTTCATAATACCTATTATTATTTGAAAACGTTGTACTGATAATTTGATATAATTATTTTAATTTTTGTAAAAAAAAAAGCACTGAAATTTCGGGAATTTTTGTGTTTTTAAACAAATATTATCAAACTCAGAGAAAAATTACTTCTTATTATTCTTATAAGCCTGTTTAATACACCTACAAAATTGATATGAATTGGTTGATATGTTTTTTTTTTGTTTGTTTGTTGTTTTTTTTTTTTTTTTTTTTAAGTGAACCGGTACCTGGAAAAATACGAAACTGAGAAAAACAGATTTAAAGTTTATACGAGGCATGTTTTTTAAGTCAGTACCATTTTGCGATTTCACCGCCGCAGCGCTACGGTCGGCGTTCCGCGCATGCGCGCTGGTTACCTACTTCTCTTGTCTACGCACTGACGCCATTACAGTTTGATTCTTCATTGGATACGTTGGTTACTGAGTGTTTAAGATGCCTCCGACAATCGTGAGTCCCGCCGATTGGCAAGTACGGGCTGTTATACGATTTCTTACTGCTAAAGGCGTAAAACCGATCGATATTCATCGTGAGATCTGTGAAGTTTATGGACAAAACATTATGAGTGATGGAATCGTAAGGAAATGAGTGAGAGCATCTAAAGATGGCCACACAAATGGCCTACGTCACACCAGAATCGAAACAACAATCCATGGAATGGCGACATTCAACATTACCCACAAAAGTGAAGTTTAAGCAAACAGTTTCTTCCCGGAAAATCATGTGCACAGTTTTTTGGGACAGAAAAGGAGTATTGCTTGTGGAGTTTCTGCCTCGTAATAAGACAATCAATGCAGCGTCTTATTGTGAGACATTGAACAATCTGCGCCGTGCAATCCAGAACAAAAGACGTGGCAGGTAGAGTAAGGGTATCGTTTTGCTGCATGACAATGCCCGTCCACATGTGGCTAATCGGACCAAAGATCTCGTCAAACCTTTTAAACGGGAAACTCTAGATCATCCTCCATACAGCCCTGATCTGGCGCCCAGCGACTACCATTTGCTGCTGCACTTGAAGAAATATCTGGGCGGTCAGCGTCTTCAAGACGATAACGAAGTCAAAACAGTTTTGATACAGTGGTTAACACGTCAGGCGGCAGAATTTTATTAGGAGGGTATTCAAAATCTGGTGCCACGTTATGACAAATGTCTCAATATTCACGGAAATTATTAGAAAGGTAGATTAAGGTACAGGCTTTCATGTAAAAATAAATTTATTGCCATATCTATGCACGTCTTTTTCTAATTCCAAAACGGTACTGACTTAAAAACGTGCCTCTTATATTGATTACTGACTTCTCACATGAGTCAGAAAATTCCTGCCGCCTTGGTAGCGTAGTTGGTAGCGTGCATGCTTCACGTTCAAGAGGTCCAGAGTTCGAATGTCAGTCAGGGTGAGTTGCCTGGATAAGGTTTTTGCGGTGTTTTCCCTTATCCTAATAGACGAATGTCAGGTAACTTTAAGCTCTATGGTTCCTTGGCTCATATGAGGATCATTTCACCCATTCCACTCACTGTCCAATATGATTTGACGTTGGAAGACGTAAAGTAAAAAAACAAAAAAAAATCCTGCTACATAGTCTTGACCCACTGTATACTCACTTGTTCTTTTCAAGTTCCTCTTCATTTTTCTTGCCTTCTTGGTCAGTTTTTCAACCATTTTATCTGCTTTCAGGACTCGCAGCTCATCAATTTCTGTATATGACTACTATCATGAATGTATTTTGCGAACTGGACCTACTAACCTCAATATTACATGTGGTTTCACTGTCTATTCTCCCTTATACTGAAAGACGAATGTTGGGTAAGTCTAAGATCTATGGACCCCGGGCTCATTTGAGCATCATTCCACCCATTCCATTCATCGCCCGATGTGGCTTAACGTTGGAGGACGTAAATTAAAAACAAATTGTCTATTCTATTTATATTTTCTACATTTACTTTTCTATGTTTAGTAAAACAATTGCCTATCAGCTTTCTCTTTCGAAATGATTTTGGCTACCCACATCGTATATTCACCAATAACTAGTACAAAATATTATTCAGAACAAATAACTGTGCACATACACAGCCAAAGACAAAAAAAAAAAAAAAAATACCTATCATAATTGGAGTTAGAGCGGCACCAGCAAAAAGCTCTGAAGATCTCTTACAAAACGAGGCTTAGTTCAGAAATATCTGTTCAGTATTACAGAAGTTTAGATCGTTTTTCTGAAAGAAGGGGCGTGGCATAAACTTAACACCCACTAATATAATACCCAAATAATGTAAAAAATATAGCTCCAATGAACTCTTTAGCTATATATTTGTAATCTAAAGGGATGAAATTATAATAAACTGTAAAAATAAAACAAAAAGTGCATTTTACCCCCAAGTGCAGTACCTTCTCATCCTAAAATCACTATTTTTAAAATAAGTTATACGACTATTTTGAATAAGCAGAATAAATTAATTTAAAGTTAACATTTTAAAGTTAATCATAAATAATCATCCTTTAGTTTACATTTTTCTCGTTCCGTTTCCTTAATTAGACGCGATTTAAGCCCAGTCTCGATTCGCGTACGCCGATAAGCGTATTAGAGACATCTGCAAAGAGACGGCAGACATAAAACTGTGGTCACAGGGTTCAACGTTAGGTTCTGTACATGCCAGGGATGGACGAGAAGGTTTTAATTATTAGATTTTTTTTTATCCGTATGCTGCGTGTGGTTTTTATTTTATTTGCAGAAAAGCCGTATCGATTCTGCTCTTTTACAAATTTTTAGTCCCAAAGCGTTTTTCCTCTGTCTCACAGCCATTGGTTGCATATAGGAGGCCGTGATCAACATTTCAGAGGGCATTGTTAGCTCCGATTCTCCTTTGTTCTTACGAGAAACACAAACAGCGAGAATGGTAAAATGGTTTGTGTTCGTGACTCCACGACGCTTGGAGTCAGGGGTTTGTCTCCCAGTCACGTATTTCCGTATAGTGTTATTTTCTCTACCAATGTTACTGTGGACTTTTTATCAACCTTCTCAACGTGAAGTCATATCGGAGGATGAATGAAATGGTGCTTAAATGAATACACGGTACATAGAGCTTAGAGTTCCCAGATATTCATGCTTCAGGATAAGGTAAAACCTCTAACGTTAAGCCATATCGGACGATAAATGAAATAGTGTTCAAATGAGTAGAGAGTACATAGAGCTTAGAGTTCTCAGACATTCATCTTTCAGGATAAGAGAAAACCTCCAAAGTTAAGTCATACAGGACGATGAATGAAATGATGTTCAAATGAGTACACCGTACAAAGAGCTTAGAGTTCTCAGACATCCATCTTTCAGGATAAGGGAAAACCTCTAAAGTTAAGTCATACAGGACGATGAATGAAATGATGTTCAAATGAGTACAGGGCACATAGGGCTTAGAGTTACCAGACATCCATGTTTAAGGATCACATAAAGCTTCCAATGTTAAGTCACATCGGACGATGAATGAAATGATGTTCAAATGAGTACACCGTACATAGAGCTTAGAGTTCTCAGACATCCATCTTTCAGGATAAGGGAAAACCTCTAAAGTTAAGTCATACAGGACGATGAATGAAATGATGTTCAAATGAGTACAGGGCACATAGGGCTTAGAGTTACCAGACATCCATGTTTAAGGATCACATAAAGCTTCCAATGTTAAGTCACATCGGACGATGAATGAAATGATGTTCAAATGAGTACACCGTACAAAGAGCTTAGAGTTCTCAGACATCCATCTTTCAGGATAAGGGAAAACCTCTAAAGTTAAGTCATACAGGACGATGAATGAAATGATGTTCAAATGAGTACAGGGCACATAGAGCTTAGAGTTACCAGACATTCATGTTTAAGGATCACATAAAGCTTCCAATGTTAAGTCACATCGGACGATGAATGAAATGATGTTCAAATGAGTACACCGTACATAGAGCATAGAGTTACCGGACATTCATGTTTAAGGATCACATAAAGCTTCCAATGTTAAGTCACATCGGACGATGAAGGAAATGATGTTCAAATGAGTACACCGTACATAGAGCTTAGAATTACCAGACTTTCATCTTTCAGTATAACGTAAAAGCTCCGCAGGTTCTGCGTTCAGTAGTTGGACTTGTATGCCTGACGCTATACCTTTGTTACCCCGCGAGTTCTCGTGATTGATTTAGACTTTTAAGACACTTTTAATCATTTGGTGGGTTTTTAATACTACTACATAAATGGAAAAAGCTCTTATGCATGTTATTTGAGATAAATGAGATGTAGTTTAAGACAAAATGTATATAAACCGTTGTTTAATTATATATACGTTTTGACTGCATTGATCCTTGATGGATGAGGCGTGTCTCTTATTTTTTCCTTATATTTGGAAGCCAACCGCTGCTCTAAGTACAAAAATCCGAGTAGTTAGTGTACTCATATGATAGCTGCAGTTTTTCCGAGGCGTTTGCTTATTTACTTTGTCATGTATGCTCTAATAACAGGTTTGTAAAATCGACTGGATACCAGAATTTGCTCTCAGTAAAGCAGTCATATGTTTTTGAGGTGTACTTCAGCGAGTAGTACGTTTTGTACCTCAAGACAAGACTACACTGAACATTCGCTCAAAATGTTGAAAATCATGGCATTTTCTTTTTTGGCATTTGTTGGTAGTTTAGGGTGTGTAGTAATAAATTGCACGCTATTTTTATCATTTGCTCCATTTTAGGCCATCACCTGACAATTTAACGAGGGCTTTAACAATCGTTAAAAGTTTGTTTTGTTTTGTAATTTACGTCCTCCATCGTTAAGTCATATCGGAGGATGAACGGAATGGGTGAAATGATGCTCAAATGAGCCCGGGGTCCATAGGGCTTAGAGTTACCCGACATTCGTCTGTCAGGATAAGGGAAAACCCCGGAAAAACATTATACAGGTAACTCACCCTGACAGAGATTCGAACTCGGGACCTCTTGAACGTGAGGCAGACATGCTACCTCCACGCTACCGAGGCGGGCTAATCGTTAACAGTAACAAACATCACTTGAAAATTAATTTTCTCAGAAATCTTTTTTCTTCTAACACTTTGCAATACTCAAAATGCCTCACGCGTCAAAGTTTTTTTATTTAACTTGGTGAAACTTACAGGATATATCCATAAGAAGTAAATAAGAAACGGCACATACTTTTTTTTTTTTTTTTTTTTTTTTTTTTTTTTTTTTTTTTTTGCTAATGCTGATTTTTCTAAAATTATAAGGTGTTAAGAAACCAAAACGTCAATATTTTTAAACTTTTGAGAGCTAACACATAGAAACTATTTCAGAACAAATGCTACAGGAATATTCCAAAAAATACGAATGTAGGTCTTTTAAAATTAGTTTGCCCTAGCAGAAAACAAAATTTCAACTTAAAAGCTCAAATTTTTTAACACGTACAACATTTTATATAGGCAGTAATTTTTACAATATTTTCACAAAAAATTATTAATGAATTATTTGATGTATCAGCATAAAAATTTGCATGCAAGTTTAAAATGCTACTGCTATTATGTGGCTAAATTTTCACAACATTATAGAATTTAGAATTTCGAATTTTCACTGTAGCCTTGCATTAAACCACTATTTCTCTGAATTTTGTGCATTTCTCTTTCTAAGGGCCTCAAGCAGTACTGTTTAGTAGGCGCAAAACTGGGCTAGGGCTCATATGTCGTTTGATGAGTGGCCTATTTTCTAAAAATAAGGCGCCGTTGACTCGCCTTTTATAGTAAGAACGCAAAGATTTTCTTGAAACATTCCTATTTGTACAAAACTTCTGGTTACATGACCTTCTCTACTCAGTACAAGCCATTTTTCAACAGATTATTCCGTGATTATTTTCTAAGTTGAACTTTTCTTGTTATTCTACTGGGTAGAATTGAGGAACCTGTGGAGGCATTTGTCAAGCAGGAGATATGTTTTATGGACTGTTAAAATTACAGTGTTTCAACATTATTAATGAATGTCGGCTTTTTTGTTTCTAACGAACCGCTCACTCAGAAGGGAAAGATAAAGAAACATCTTGACTGCCACAATTTTATTGCTAGCATAGTTTACTACCAACTCATTAACGGTAGAAGGTTCACGATATCGTTATTTTGAGCAGCTCGAGTTCAAAGTGTGTTTGAAATCATAAAATATACGTTGGATTATCACCCAGATATTCTTATATGATATAAAATTCCTGGGAAATAGCACCTTAACTTACAGAAGGTGTTTGTCCCTGTGGGCGTCCTGGAGGGAGGGATGAGGTCGGAGAATACTAAGGACGCCTAGTTAGAGGATGCAACTTGAAGCTCCGACAGAAAATTCAGGGAATGCAGGTATCCTTCTCAATATTACCCTATCGACACGATAAAACGTCAAAAAAACATTGGCACAGGCAATGCACACAGAGGAATTTCAACCACAACTTTATGAAAGCAGGTCACAGAGCTACAGCCTGAGGCATTCTATTGAATACTTTTAAAAGCAACCTTTCTTTATTTTAACCCCATAGACATAAATATCGGGGCACATCTTGCATGTAGCGTATCTGTATCACGTTCAAAAGGACCAGAGCTGGAATCTCAGTAAGGTTGAGTTAACTGGATAAGTTTTTCCGGGGTTTTCCCTTATCCTAAAAGACGAATTTCGCATAACTTTAAGCTCTATGTACCCTGTACTCATTTGAACCTCATTTAATGCAGCTTCCGATATGACTTAACATTGGAGGTATTCTCTTAACCTGAAAGACGAATTTCTGGTAACTCTAAGCTCAATGTACTCTGTACTCATTTGAACATCAAGCCATTCATCGTCCGATATGACTTAACGTTGGAGGTTTTCCCTTATTCCGAAAGATGAATGTCTGGTAACTCTAAGCTCTATGTACCCTGTACTTATTTGAACATCATTTCATTCATCATCCGATATGACTTAACGTTGGAGGTCCCGCGTTCGAATCTCGGTCAGAGTGAGTTACCTGGATAAGGTTCCTTTCCGAGATTTTCCCTTATCCTCAAAGACGAATGTCAGGCAACTCTAAGCTCCATGGACCCCGGACTCATTTGAGCATCAAATCACCCAATTCATTCACCGTCCGATATGACTTAACGTTGGAGTACGTAAAATTAAAAAAAAAAACATTAAAAAACATTGGAGGTTTACTCTGATCCTGAAAGATGAATGTCTAGTAACTCTAAGCTCTATGTACCCCGTACTCATTTCAACACCATTTCATTCATCGTCCTATATGACTTAACGTTGAAGGTTTTCTCTTATTATGAAAGCTGAATGTCTTAAATAAAAGCTCTCTGTACCCTGTACTCATTTGAACGTCATTGAATTGACGGTCCGATATGACTTAATGTTAGTGGATTTCTGTTATCCTGTAACATGAACGTCTGGTAACTTGAAGCTCTATGTACCCTGTACTTATTGAATATCATTTCATTCACCGTCCGATATGACTTAACGTTGGAGGTTTTCCCTCATTCTTAAAGACGAATTTCTGGTAACTCTATGCTCTATGACCCCTGTACCCTTTTGAAAATCATTTCATTCACCGTCCGTTATGACTTAACGTTGGAGGCTTTCCCTTATCCTGAAAGATGAACGTCTGGTAACTCTAAGCTGTATGTACCCTGTACTCATTTGAATATCATTATATTCATCGTCCGATATGACTTAACGTTGGAGGTATTCTCTTACCCTGAAAAATGAATGTCTGGTAACTCAAAGCTCTATGCACCCTGTACTCATTTGAACAGCATTTCATTCATCGTCCGATATGACTTATCGTTGAAGGTTTTCTCTTATTCAGAAAGCTGAATGTCTGGTAATTCTAAGCTCTCTGCACCCTGTACTCATTTGAATATCATTTCATTTATTGTCGGATATGACTTAACGTTGGAGGTTTTCTCTTATCCTGAAAGATGAATGTCTGGTAACTCTAAGCTCTATGTACCCTGTACTTATTTGAACAGAATTTTATTCATCGTCCGATACGACTTAATGTTGGAGGTTTTCCCTTATCCTGAAAGATAAATGTCTGGTAACTGTAAGCTCTGTGTACCCTGTAATTATTTGAACAGAATTTTATTCATCGTCCGATACGACTTAATGTTGGAGGTTTTACCTTATCCTGAAAGATAAATGTCTGGTAACTATAAGCTCTGTGTACCCTGTACTCATTTGAACATCATCGCATTGATCGTCCGATATGACTTAACGTTGGAGGACGTAAATCACCTTCGTTTTTTTTTGCATAATCAAGGTGTAGCTTTGTGTTTCTCAATTCCTTATGTACAAAGAGTGGTTATTTGGCAGACGTATTCAACACTTATAATCCGAAGTCCAATCTAGACACTACTTAGAAACTGTTGCAATGCAGTGCCAAATATAACAATAAAATATCAATTTTAGTTAGGTATGGGTCTTGTGTAATGCAAATAAAATTAAGTAGGTACAAAAACCATCAATGTTATTATTTTTTAACTCTAAATTAGACATTTGAAGGCAAGACGGCCTAATTTTGTAAGTTTTTGTACAAAAATACTAGCATTTTCAGTCCTTCGAATTCTTCCCCCTTTTTTCTGTCACATGTTAGTCCTGCTGTGCTAAGTAGAATTTCAGAGAAAAGTATTGTAGGTGGAATATATAATATATTCCATTTAAGGAATTTTTAAAATTATTTTCCAGGAATCCAGTACACTAGAAACAGGTGATAATTCGAATTTTTCCGGGGTTTTCGTATATCCTTCAAGACGAATGTCGGGTAACTCTAAGCTCCATGGACCTTGGACTCATTTGTGCATCACTTCGCCCAATACATTCACCGTCCGATATGACTTAGCGTTGGAGGTTTTCCCTTATCCTTCAAGATGAATGTCGGGTAAGTCTAAGCTCCATGGACCCTGGACTCATTTGTGCATCACTTCGCCCAATACATTCACCGCCCGATATGACTTAACGTTGGAAGACGTAAATTACAAAAAAAAAAAAAAAAAAAAAAAAAAAAAAAAATCGACGTGAATAAATTTAGATAGAGATGAACACGAAACAGCAAAATCTATTTTGTTCCAGTTGTGAAGTAACGCTACTCCAAATCCTAAAATATAGGATACTTTTAAAATAAATTGTATATCCCATAATTTTTGGGAAGCTTTCAATTCATATTTTAAAAATATGCTTTTTTTTTCTTCTATATATTTCGCCTGCTTTAACCTATAACCCAAAACAAATTATTTGATTAAATGATAGTTTTCTGTAATTTTTGTTAAATATTTACTTGATATTTGATATTTATTCATTAGTAAAGTGTCCATTACAAATTCAGTACAATAAAATTTAACATAGAACATGGTTTATCATGAAACTGCCGACTCTAAATTTACTCGCAGACTCAGTTTCCCTGGGCAGCTTGGTGTTAATTTTTCTTGACCTTTGATTATTTTATTCTAATTCACTAATTTCTTATCTTATATAACATTTCTCCTATATATCTATTTTTCTTTTCTCCCAAATGCGTACCGCCCAATATCTCTTTGCTCACGCTGTCCCATTTCTTACGGCATATTTTTCTCCTGCAATTTGTTAAATTCTTACATGCAGTGCGGTCCACAAAATTCACATAACCCTACCTCATTACTTTTCAACTCTTTTAGATATATTATTCCTACTCTCATACATGCTATGCCTTCTCTTCCAAATTTGCCACATTGATCTACGTAATTTTCCCTCCCCCATTCCGTATTTAATTGCTTATAACATTTCAAAGCTTTCTTTTCTTCTATTCTTCTTCTATTTCTCGCTTGCCTCCAAAAACCGCTATAAAATACTCTCTACACTCCCTATATCTCCCATGCCTAATCTTCAATGTCATTCTTTCCACTTTCAACCACCAATTATTTGTATTTTTAATGCTTTTCTGTTGCTTCATACACAGATTCAATAATTCCCCTTTCTGCCCTTTAATGCACTTATACCAGAATTTCAAAAATATTTACTTATACGCCTAAGGTTATTCGTTTGCTTTTGAAACGTAACAGCTGAAGTGCGAATCCACCCGGCCGCCATTTCGAGGCCGCCACTTGCATTGCGATTGGACCGCCATGATGGTTGACGTATAACGTCAAACAAATGTATAATCCACTTAACTGCAAACGTCTTTGTTGTACAACGAAATATATAACAATGTATTAGCTTTAACTGGAAGTATGGATTCTTTTCTTGATGTCAGAAGCAAGGTTTGTGAAGTCAAAGGTGAACTGACGGCTAACAGATGGCGCTCAGTGTTTTAAAACAACGAAATAACAACATTAATAAAATTTAAACACATTTAGGGTTAAAAACTTGGATCTATTGTTCTATTTCTGTAGATTTATACACTTTTTATTAAGAACTTGTAGATTTCTTGAAGGAATTTAGACTCAAACTTGTGTTTTTGCCGAGGGTGGAAAGGAAAGGTACAGCGGTATTACAGTAATAAGAAAAATGCAAGCACAGTTTGTGTACAAATTATTATTTATCTAATAAAATCTGTTGATGGTCATCGAACTTTGGAAATGCTTCAGGCTGAATCGTATTGTACCACTTTTTACATAGTTTCAAAGCCTCCACAGAGTAATCCGTCATTTTAACATCTAATGATCTGTTCAACTGTTTTATTACTTTTGTAACTTTCAAAAAGTGTTGAATTATTTCTAAAAAACTTTGCATCATCCTACTGAACACCTACTGCACTTAATATATATTTCTTCACAACTACAACGAGAAAATCTACATTTTATCTATTTCTTCCAGTTTACTAGTTATATGAAAGTCATTTAGAATAAAGAAAACTTCTGGAGACATTTCCAGAATATTTTAAGATTAAAAAAATATCAGTCATATGTTATTTTAATCATAGATATTTTTAATAAAATTAAAAATTTTCAAAGTTTTTACGCGAATGATGGAAGAAGTAGGTGAAATGTTCACAGTAACTTGGAGTTACCCGTAATTCATCTTTCGGGTTAAAAATACTTAACTACATCCATGACCGGGATATAAAATCGGGACCTCTTGTATGAAGCAGACAAGCTACCTCCACACCACAGAGGTGCGCTATAAATCTAATTGCTTTCGTTTTGGGAATGTATATTACAGCTTTAGTAATGTTGGAGGAATTGTTTCAAATATTTCATAAATTGGGTGTGATGAAAAATTAATATCGACAAAACTGAATTTTAAAAATTAAAAACTACTTTTTAGCCTGTATTTTGTAAATAAAGGTATACAAATCTAATTTTTTTATTTATTTAAGGCCGGTAGGTATTTTTGAAGCCAGGAATGAAAGATACGAAATTTTGCCACCTATCCTCGGTGCCACATTACATATGTCAATCGAGATAAAGTTTGTTTGCCGAGAAATTATTTCAAATTTAGTTACACAAACTTGTGTAAGATGATTTCGCCTAGTTAAATGTAAGGGAAAGTGCCATGAGTTCAACTGACAAATGTCACCTGATGTGAGGGGTCCCGGGTTCGTACCCCGGTTGGGTGTGGGCATTTTTCTCCATCCAAGATAATTCCTCATCTTCCACAGAATCAGGAAGTATGAATGAGAGTGTAAATGTGTACGTGATCTAATGATTAAAACTCAACGAATACGAGTTAACACCTTCGATATGTTTCAAAGGAGAACGGCCGCCGATATGATTACTGCAGTTAAAGGCAGGTAAGAAAAAAAGAATATCTGGGAAAACAAAAAACGGTTACCTTAAACCAAGTTTTGCCAAACTAGGGCCCGGGGACCAATCCCGGCCAACGACCTGCCTTTACTTGTTCCGCCTACAAACTTCAGTAACTGGACACCCAATACCCGATCTTTTAACACATATTTTAAGACTCGGTCACTATGTGATGGTTTTGAAGTACCATTCTCTTTGCATGATCATGGCATAAAAACACGAATAGCGACCTTCTGTTTCGGTGTAAGATTATGATAAGTGAAAAAAAAATTACAATGTTCTTCTTCTTCTTTTCTGTTTTGTTGTAATTTATGTCCTCCAATGTTAAGTCATATCGGACGATGAATAAAATGGGTGAAATGAGGGTCAAATGAGCCCGGGGTACATGGAACTTAGAGTTACCTGACATTCGTCTTTCAGGATAAGGAAAAACCTCCAACGTTAAGTCATATCGGACCTTGAATGAAATAGGTGAAATGATGCTCAAATGAGCCCAGGGTCCGTGGAGCTTACAGTTACCTAACGTTCGTCTTTCAAGATAAGGGAAAACCTTCAACGTTGTCATAAATAGGTGAAATGATGTTCAAATGAGCCCGGGGACCAAGGAGCTTAGAGTTACCAGACATTCGTCTTTCAGGATAAGGGAAAACCTTAAACGTTAAGTCATAAATGGGTGAAATGATACTCAAATGAGCCCGGGGTCCATGGAGCTTACAGTTACCTAACGTTCGTCTTTCAAGATAAGGGAAAACCTTCAACGTTGTCATAAATAGGTGAAATGATGTTCAAATGAGCCCGGGGTCCATGGAGCTTAGAGTTACCTAACATTCGTCTTTCATGATAAGGAAAACCCTCCAACGTTAAGTCATAAATACGTGAAATGATGCTCAAATGAGCCCGGTGTCCATGGAGCCGACATTGGTTTCTCAGGATAAGGGATAACTCCGGAAAAAACCTTATCCAGGTAACTCAACCTGACCAAGATTCGAACTCGGGACATCTTGAAGTGAGGAAGACACGCTACCAGCTACCCTACCGAGGCGGGCAACACGAATTCTTTCGGAAATGGTTAATTCCACGGAAAAAAAAAAATATTTGAATTTTAAAAAAATCTACATTTTCCTGAAGTAAGATTTTGTCTATTACTTTACAATTTATCTGTTTCCAAATTAAGAGGAATTTTCTATAATATTCAAGATATACGTTTTATATGTCGTAGGCATACACTAAGGTTTTGAGTATATTTTATTTAAAATATTCACAACCGTTTTAAAAACAAGGAAAAATTTTCGATCTAAGGGGTAAAATTTTTCTGAGCATTTTTCTGCACATTACTAGTGTCAAAGTGTGAAAATTCTGGTGTAAATTTTAGACTGAATGTATCTAAGTGGACTTACTTGGTTTGTCGAGTTCCGTGAGGAGTTCTTCAGTTGTCGCCTGGGCGATGCCTGAGACTTTACAGAATTGGATCGCGGTGAAGATGAGCTGCAGCGTAAAGAAAAGATGAAACGATGCCATCATGTCTTCACTAAAATGTACACTTAAAAATCACTTTAAAAACTTGACTAATGATGAACACTGAGAAAAACCCTCCCCTTTTGACGAACAGCGAATAGAGTACACACACAAAACATTCTAGAACACTTAACGGTCCAGCAGTCTGCCTCAATCACTTTTGAACACTTTTTGAACGGGTCAATACTTTCTGTCAAACAGATGCACTGAGTTGCTGGTAAAACGTGAGATAAATGAAACTACACCTGCCCATCTTTCGGGAGGAGAAATTTGTTTTAAAAAAATCACGACGATATTAAGTAAAAATAGATTAGAAGATGTTTGTAATAGTTCTAGATTGGAGACATTCAACGACGATCTGTGCAACAAACACTTTGAGCTAAACAACAACTTCTGGGAGGTAGGGAGTCAAATGGCATAGAACACCACCACTTTACTGGTCTTGGAGTAAACTGCACGAGACTTTTTAAAACTTCATTTAGTGGACGAAAAATGGGGATGGCTTAATATCAATCAGTTATCACTAATTGACGGAATGGTTTTGTTTTCTCTTGGAAGCATAGGAAACATTTATTTTGTCGTATAAAAGGTGTCCTTTGAATTTGGTTCACAAACTCCCGATGACTTCCGACGTGGACGATGTGACCGCCGCGGTCTAAGGGTCCAGCACTCATCATCGTCTTCAATGTCCAGGACGACGGCCGTCCCGGTCGTGTTCCTGACTACGTCATCTTGGGTCAGCATTTCACCACGACACACGTCACCGGGTATACACATATGGGTTATCCATCGCCAAGGAGGGGCCCCGAGGGGGGGGGGTTCACACACACACTCACTCACACACAGAGATAGCTGAATGACGGTGACGCGGGAGATAGACACGCTCGCTACGCCGGCCCGCCGAGTACTGGCGCGCTATACTCGAGAGGTGCAAGAGAATCTCCCCCCACCAAACCCAACCTTGTGCCGTGCGCCGCTCTGCGACTACTCAGTGCTTGCGGCAACGGGCTCACAAATATGCGACATTACCGGTAACTAGCATCCGTGTGTCCATTGCATTACATCTACGTGCTTTCCACTTCACGTCACGGGAAACAAGAAAAAACATTAATCGAACATGAATTTCTGAGAAAAAAAAAGTATACAAATAAAACTTTTATTTACAAAGTGTTTTAAATAATTGTTTGATTGTTTATTTTATGCATTTTAATTAATATAGCTCATTTTGTTCAAATCATATTAATCTAAAAGTAAATTTTAACTCCTAAACAACATTTTATCTTCAGACAGCTGACATCGTCTCCCTGAAAGAGTCAGGAACCGATATAAGAACATGGATCTTCTCGATAGAGTGTACATGAAAAATTAAATGTCACGGCCCTGATTTGAACCACGGTTCTCCTGCTTTCCGCCCAGTCCCTCTAACCCATTGAGCTACCATGGACAACTTGCTGTCATGACATATTCTCCATTTTACTCGTATATTTCCCCGGTAAACCACTATGGCTTTCGCATTCGAGATACAAGGTTTGTGGCGACTTACTTCGTAAGTACTTGAGTCCCAGGCTTTATCATTTAACTCTTATTATTTTAGTTATTTGATGGGAATTATTCATTTCTTCACACTAGCTGTACATGGGCTAAGGTTTTGGGTAGAGTCAACGCCACGGCCGGGATTTGAACCATGGGTCTCCTGCTTTCCGTTCTGTCACTCTAACCCATCGAGCTACCTTAGCCAACTTGACGTCATGACATTAAATTCTCCATCTGACTCGTATATTTCCCTGGTAAACTAGGGGCTCTCGCATTCCAGATACACATTTGTGGCGACTTACTATCTTAAGTACTTGAGTCCCAAGTCATCATTTAACTCTTATTATTTTAGTTAATTGATGGAAATTAATCATTTCTTCACACTAGTCGTTTATAGGCTAAGGCTTCTGATAAAGTCAACAAGAAGAATTAAATGCCAAGGCCGGGTTGTGAACCACGGATCTCCTGGTTTCCGTCCAGTCGCTCTAACCGGCCGCGCCGTGGCTCAGTGGTTAGACCACTTGGCTCTCACCAAGACAGCCCGTGTTCGATCCCAGGTGACCGCAAAGTGAGATTTGTTGTGGACAACACGACGCTGGGGCGGATTTTCTCCGGGACCTCCAGTTTCCCCCGCCATCTCATTCCACCGGTGCTCCATCTTTATCTCATGTACCATCAGTGTCACCGCCTGCGGTGCCGTATGTAATAAAAGCGGGCGTTAAACACATTTTCGCTCTAACCCATTGAGTTACCATTGCCAACGTGCCGTCCTAACAAGGTCATGAATTCAATGACATTGATTTTTTTCAAGTTGGCTCTATCTATCCAAACCCATAGTCTGTGCAAAGAAATGATTAATTTCCATCAATTAACTCAAATAATAAGATTTAAATGATGAAGCCTGGGACTCAAGTACTTAACATAGTAAATCGCCACAAACGGCGTATGTCGAATGCGAGAGCCTCTATTGGTCTACCGGGGAAACATACGAGTCAAATGGAGAATTTAATGTCAGGACGGTAAGTTGGCCATGGTAGCTCAATGGGTTAGAGTGACTGGATGTAAACCAGGAGAGCCGTGGTTCAAATCCCGGCCGTGTAACAGTTGTTCTGATTTATATTTTTAAAAGATTAGAAAATTTTATAGATTTATAAAAGAAAAACAAACAAAATTGTGTAAAAATATATGTCATTTTGTGATTGGCCGTCATAATAATTGTATTACGTAACGTAGTAAATCGGCCAATGATACAAATGTAATATATGCGTACCGATAATTACGAAGGATTAAATAATCTTGGTGTAGAGACCGAAAGAAGATTTGTCTTTCTTTCTGAAACGAAGAAGGGATCTGACGCTTTTTAAATTGCTCAAAAATACTTAAGTGTCAGTACAATTTGAAGTATTAGATTGATTCCAATCACAGAGTAAATTTTTATGATAAGAATTGTAATAGATTTGGTGTCAAAAGAAATAAACAAAATATTGACTTCTTATAGTAATTCAAATTAAAAACCTTAATGATTTCTTCATTCGTTACCAGCCTTGCAACTTAGAGTTTTCATTGCTTGTAAGTAAGAATATAACAGAAGAATATTTTTTTTTTGCTAGTTTCACTTAGCTCTAATGGTCACATCGGCGGCCGTTCTCCTTTGGAACATACTGAAGCTGTTAACTCGTTATATTTGGGTTTTAATCATTAGATGACGCACACATTCACACTCTCATTCATACTTCCAGACTCTGATGAAGATGGGGAATTATCTTGTTCGGAGAAAAATCTCCACCCCCACCGCCGGGAAACAAACCCGGGACACCTAGCACGTGAGGCATGTGCTCCTCCGATTGAGCTACGGGGCCAGCAAGAAGAATATTAAAAGATAGCCGAGGCATAATTAAGGATTCTCCTGATAACTTCGGGGAACATCTTCTCCATCAAGTCATAATATTTTGGACGAAGCTAAGATCGACGAAGTAAGACCAACGATGGGAAACGAGATACCAGCACGAATCTTGCTATATATGTTGCCGCAACTTTGGGGCATCGAAACCCACAACAGCGGAGGTATTCTGCCACACATTGAAGCCTTCATGTTGACTTTACCTATCACAACCCTTAGCCTATATACGGCTAGTATGAAGAAATGATTAATTTCCATCAATTAACTAAAATGTCTAGAGCATAAAGAAAGTGTTCGTACTGTCGCCGTTTAAAATAATAAAAATTGAGTATACTTAATACCACACCAGAGAAGTGAAAGCTTAAAAACTATTCATTACAAAGCATTCTTAAAATTTATTTTTAAAAAATTTAATTCTGACACTCATTTCTTCCGCAAAAAGGCATATTTCTTTTCACGATAGCCTGTCGAACGTTCATTTGCTATTACTGTTTTCCGTTCGGCAATTTTTCTTGAACTCGTATGCTTTCCAATTCCTCATTATGGTCATCCTGCATCGAAGAATTCACATGCGGGGATTCCATTCGCTTTCTTTTACGATATTTTTTTCGGGCGCGCATTGGTGAGTTGTATTTTCCGTTGAAAATTGTCATTAACTTGATTTTCTTCATCCATGTTCTGTAACATAATATATTTATAAATTCCTATATAATAAGACGTTAATTAATTTAAGGGCCGTTCTTAAAAACGTCGGTCACCTACTTCAAGACAAATATTATCTTACTGTAGTTACAAGGGAATACGGCAGACTTTAAGTGATAGTCAAATGTTTTATATATGACTTTCTCTACTCTTGTACAAACACGTATTGCTCTATCTACTTCAAGATAAACATTATCTTAATGTAGTTACAAGGGAATACAGTAGACTTTAAGTGATGGTCAAATGTTTTATATACATAACTTTCTCTACTCTTGTACAAATACTTACTGCTCTATCTACTTCAAGATAAACATTATCTTATTGTAGTTACAAGGGAATGCAGTAGACTTTAAGTGATGGTCAAATGTTTTATATACATGACTTTCTCTACTCTTGTACAAACACTTATTGCTCTATCTACCGCAAGATAAATATTATCTTATTGTAGTTACAAGGGAATACAGTAGACTTTAGGGATACTTACATGTTGTATAACTGGTTGTCTATGTAATGATATGTATATCTAGGAGATTAAATATGAATAACGACTTCTTATTGGTGAAATGCATTTGTATTCGAAAATTCAGAAACATAACAGGGAATAACTCAGAAGTGGTTCGCTCTACGAGAAATATATTTCACAGGAATTTCTGTGTTTTGAAATGATCTGCGATTTTGTGCAGTAAGGCTTTGCCTGACAGAGTTTAGCAGTTATAGAACAGTAATTCAGAACGAATTTCTGGATGTGGATTACTTTCTTATGAGGATATCTTAAATGTAATCAAACTTTTTAAAGCCATTCTTGGGACGATCAATAATTTCGAAAATAGCTATGTAAATGGGGGTTTGGTATAACTTTTTCAGCCTAATTTTGGAGGCTGACTCTTACCTAGTAAATATTGGACGATGACTAAATGAAATGCGTGGAATTATTCTCAAATGTGGCATGAAGCATTTTATTCTTCTTAGAATAAAAAAAACGGCCAAAGAAGTTCTTTTATGGATAACATACCTTAACCAGGATTAAAAAACGGGGCATTTTGAATGGGAGGGAGACACGTCAACTGTTTGTCATAGAGGCAGGAACTTGTTTTCTTTCGAAGTCTACATTTATTCCTGGTATAATTACCATATCAAATATTTAAAAGAGTATATAAGACGGACATGACTTTCACCTAGTACATTATAGTGTAAATTTGGTTTCCGCAGACTCATCGTCCTGTTATTTATTCAAGTTTTCTTGTTAATCCGCTCTCTAATTGCACACGCTGTTATTTGGTGATCACAGTTTTATCTCTGTGCTCCAGTCGACTTGAGTTCATCGTGCGCTTTTGGGATAATAAGACGCAGCTGCAAGCTTTCAAACAGTCTAGGTCAGACTACAGCGAGCTGCCTTTGTTTGGCTCAGCTTTAAAAATACTCTTCCACACACTCTTGTACAAATAACTCATAGAAACTCTCATACTTGGAAGTTAACTGAGATACAAACGACAAGTTGGCCATGGCAGCTCAATGGGTTAGAGCGACTGGACGGAAAAAAGGAGATCCGTGGTTCATACCCCGCTCAAGGCATTGAATTTCTCATGTTGTCTCTGTCTATCAAAAACCATAGCCTATATACTGCTAGTGTGGAGAAATGATCAGTTTCCATCAATCAACTAAAAAAGTAAGAGTTAAATGATGAAGCCTGGGACCCAAGTACTTACAATAGTAAGTCGCCACAAACGATGTATCTCGAATGCGAGAACACTTAGTGGTTTACTGGGGAAATATATGAGTCAATGGAGAATTTAATGTCCTGACGGCAAATTGGCCATGGTAGCTCAATTGTTTAGAGCTACTGGACGGGAACCAGGAGATCCATGAATCAAATCCGGTCATGGCATTGAATTTTTCATGTTGATATCTACGAGGGCTGTTCAATAAAGAAGGCTTATAATTTTTATGGACAAAATTTTTCGCTGTAAACTTCAAACTTATTATATTCTGTTAGCTTAATGTGAAACAAACACGCCGTAGTACTTTCATTGTTGGTACTCCTGGTTCCCGCCCGTGAGAGCCAGGCAAGTTCAGACATGTTCAGTATCGCCTACCGCTGCAATGGAGGTAACATGCAGTTAAAGTTGATGTTAGAGGAAGACCCGGAGTCTCTTTCAAACGTAATCACTGCTGATAAAACTTGGCTACATCATTCTGATCCTGAGAGCAAACAGCAAAGTTCCGTGTGGAAATCACATTCATCACCAAACCCCAAAAAGCAAAAGTGTTTGCTTCTGCTGGGAAAGTTATGGTCATCTCATTCTTTGATATTCATGGAATGTTTTATCAGCATGTTGTACCTGCACATATATCAGTAACTGGATAAACTACAGGGATGTCCTGAAAAAATTCCAAGTCCATATCAGGGGCAAAAGACCACATTTCCATGAAGTAGGCCAGATGCTGCCCCACGATAATGTGCGCCTGCATATTGCCAATGCATATTGCCCACTGTATTGTCAGGATTTAGCCCCATGTGACTTTTCTATTCCCTAACTTGAAGAAATGACTTCGTGGGAGGCATTATCCATCATCAGAGGCAGTAGTGAAGGCTGCGGAGGTGATTATGAAGGATCTCTCAAAAATTGTTTCCAGCGTGTCTTTGAAGACTGGCAGAAACGCTGGGACAAATGTATCGTATTCAGGGGAGACTATTTTGAGAAGTACCATCAAAATTATGAGGATAAGTAAAGATACGTTTTCAAAAAAAAAAAAAAAAAAAAAAAAAAAAAACACCTTTGCCTATATACAGCTAGTGTGAAGAAATGAATAATTTCCATCAATGAACTAAAATAATAAGGGTTAAATGAGAAGGCTGGGCCTCAAGTACTTATGATAGTAAGTCGCCAAAAACGGTGTATTTCGAATACGATAGTGCCTAGTGATTTTTCGTAGTGTCGTGAAGGAAAGTTGGCCATGGTAGCTCAATGGGTTTCAGCGACTGGACGGAAACCGTTAGATCCGTGGTTCAAATCCCGGTTACAGCATTGAACATTTTAATTTATCTCTGACGTTACTAGAGGAACCTCGGACCGAACTGCCGAGCCCTTCCCGCAGGGGAGTAGTTCGGATTGGGCTGGCCTCGAGGTTCAATGGTTCCCGATACCCGTGGGTGATGGGGTACGTCTCTGGACGGGGTTGAGGGATGTCATTAATATTCCCGCGTACTAGCCTGCATAGCGAGTAGAAGGTGTGCTAGATCACCAGGCGGCCCCACCGAGGTTGATCGGCATCCTTTCCCTTAGGGGTTGGCGCGGGTAAGTGGCGTATCCACTTCCATGCCGTCTTGTGTTTTCGGACCAGAATGGCGGGCTTCTTGGTCTCTTGGTCTTGCCCTATGGAAAAACCCACGGAGGCGAAGGGCGCCCTTCGGGGACAGCTCGATAACTCCCTGGTTTTGAGAGGGGGTCAATCTAACCCTGTGAGGCTGCCCACATAGATGCTCTCGCTCTTATATATTTAATATTGATGTTTTGATGTTTACAGTCTCTGATATCTCAAAAAAAAACTTGAATCTGTAGTCTTCCAGTACTAAACTATAATTTTTTTTCAATGATCTCTGGAGTTGTGACTTCCGCAAGGCGTAGATGAAGGTAAATTATCGACGGAGTGATAGGCAAAGACCACGAATGCAAGTCGTAGACGGTCCAGCTGGATCGCTTGAGAGCGGCAGCTGTGAATCATGCAAGAAGGACCAACAATGAAAGATGATGGGCATCTCACATCCGCTCATTAAAATGACAAAAGAACGAACCGCGACGAAAATCCCATCTCCATAAAGATTATCAACTTCAGGCCATCTCATGAAATTCCCACAATCATTATTTACAGATTCGACGTTTATTTCCTTCACAGAGGCCGTGGAAAGATGCTTCCTTCTCATCCAGCGGGAACTATTTGATGTGTAATGATCTCTTCTAAACTTCTTAGCATCAGCTTTTTCTTAATTAAATATCCCTATTTAGGTATTTAGTTCGTGGGAGAATTTAATGCCAGGACGGCAATTTAAACATGGTAGCTCAATGGGTTAGGTTGACTGGACGGATTCCAGGAGAACCGTGGTTCAAATTCCGGTCTTGGCATTGCACTTTTCATGTTGAATCTATCCATCAAAAACCTTAGCTTGATATATATATGGCTAGTGTGACGAAATGATTAATTTTCATCAACTATCTTAAAACTTATGTTTATTTTTAGAAACTGTTCTTTGGAACTTCAAAATTTATTGCTGAGCTTTCATTGAAATATTTCAATAAAATTTCAATATCTAATTTTTCCGTCGAAAGCAGTTTATCGTGTATTAACAACACGTAACGGAGAAAGCAATGAACTATGTTTCTATACGTAAAAACTGCATGTCATAATAAGCAAGAACACTTGAAAATCGCTACAATGACAATAGAACATCTACATCGATCTTACCTTGTATTAGGTTTTTCCCAACCTTACGGCACAGGCTGACGGTGCACTTTCTGCAAATTCTCAACTTCCGGAGCATTAACAGCGACCTCCATTTGTATCTCTGGCAATGAAAATATCTTTGCTTTTATTTTTATACTGTATTATATAATTATTCACCAGATGTAGTTCTTATTTGTGTAAAAGACAGTATTTATTTATGTATTTGGTGCTGCCTACACTTATATTAATTTCTCGACTCGTGTACAAACCATTATATTTTTATCTACTTCAAGATAAACATAATCTTATTGTATTTACAAGGGGATACAGTACACTTTAAGTGATAGTCAAATGTTTTATATACATGACTTTGTCTACTTCTGTACAAAAACTTAATGCCCTATTTCCTTCAAAATAAACATTATCTTATTATAGTTACAAGGGATACAGTAGACTTTAAGTGATAGTCAAATGTTTTATATACATGACTATCTCTACTCTTATACAAACACTTACTGCTCTATCTACTTCAAGATAAACATTATCTTATTGTAGTTACAAGGGAATAGCGTAGACTTTAGCTGATAGTCAAATGTTTTATATACATGACTTTCTCTACTCTTGTACAAACACTTATTGCTCTATCTACTTCAAGATAAACATTATCTTATTGTAGTTACAAGGGAATACAGTAGACTTTAAGTGATAATCAAATGTTTTATATACATGACTTTCTCTACTCTTGTACAAACACTTATTGCTCTGTCTACTTCAAGATAAACATTATCTTATTGTAGTTACAAGAGAATACAGTAGACTTTAAGTGATAATCAAATGTTTTATATACATGACTTTCTCTACTCTTGTACAAACACTTATTGCTCTGTCTACTTCAAGATAAACATTATCTTATTGTAGATACAAGGGAATACAGTAGACTTTAAGTGATAATCAAATGTTTTAAATACATGACTTTCTCTACCCTTGTACAAACACTTATTGCTCTATCTACTTCAAGATAAACATTATCTTATTGTAGTTACAAGAGAATACAGTAGACTTTAAGTGATAATCAAATGTTTTATATACATGACTTTCTCTACTCTTGTAGAAACACTTATTGCTCTATCTACTTCAAGATAAACATTATCTTATTGTAGTTACAAGGGAATACAGTAGACTTTAAGTGATAATCAAATGTTTTATATACATGACTTTCTCTACTCTTGTAGAAACACTTATTGCTCTATCTACTTCAAGATAAACATTATCTCAATTTAGTTACAAGGTAATACAGTAGACTTTAAGTGATAGTCAAATGTTTTATATACATGACTTTCTCTACTCTTGTACAAACACTTATTGCTCTGTCTACTTCAAGATAAACATTATCTTATTGTAGTTACAAGGGAATACAGTAGACTTTAAGCGATAGTCAAATGTTTTATATACATGACTTTCTCTACTCTTGTAGAAACACTTATTGCTCTGTCTACTTCAAGATAAACATTACCTTATTGTAGTTACAAGGGAATACAGTAGACTTTAAGTGATAATCAAATGTTTTATATACATGACTTTCTCTACTCTTGTAGAAACACTTATTGCTCTATCTACTTCAAGATAAACATTATCTTATTGTAGTTACAAGGGAATACAGTAGACTTTAAGTGATAATCAAATGTTTTATATACATGACTTTCTCTACTCTTGTACAAACACTTATTGCTCTGTCTACTTCAAGATAAACATTATCTTATTGTAGTTACAAGAGAATACAGTAGACTTTAAGTGATAATCAAATGTTTTATATACATGACTTTCTCTACTCTTGTACAAACACTTATTGCTCTGTCTACTTCAAGATAAACATTATCTTATTGTAGTTACAAGGGAATACAGTAGACTTTAAGTGATAATCAAATGTTTTATATACATGACTTTCTCTACTCTTGTACAAACACTTATTGCTCCATCTGCTTCAAGATAAACATTATCTTATTGTAGTTACAAGAGAATACAGTAGACTTTAAGTGATAATCAAATGTTTTATATACATGACTTTCTCTACTCTTGTACAAACACTTATTGCTCTGTCTCCTTCAAGATAAACATTATATTATTATAGTGACAAGGGAGTACAGTAGACTTTAAGTGATAATCAAATGTTTTATATACATGACTTTCTCTACTCTTGTAGAAACACTTATTGCTCTATCTACTTCAAGATAAACATTATCTTATTGTAGTTACAAGGGAATACAGTAGGCTTTATGTGATAGTCAAATGTTTTAAAACTGGTTGTCTAGATGACGACTCTGTAACCACATTCTCTTTGTATGTCAGACGGATAAAAAACATGAATAACCACTGGCTAATTCAGAGAAGCATGTGTATTTGAAAATTGAAAGAAATAAAACAGAATATCTCGGAAATGGTTCACGCCGCGGAGAAAAAAAAAATGATGTTTCACCTGTGTTACAGCTTACCAGTTATACAAAAAGATTTTAGCAGCTATTCACAGGAAATTTCAGGTAAACGTATTATATTACACGAAAATGTCTTAAGGTTATATTGTAGATGCTGTGTGTTTTTTTAAGAAAATAGATAACTTGAAATGTGTTTGGATAGGCAAGTAACTAATTTTTAAAGTATAAACCATTAAATTCTATGCTCTTGTGCCATCGTTCAGCGAAGTTTATTAACCCCCAATGTTACCAGTCTCTGGCTTTTGATGCGAAGAATTAGGCGACACCCACTTGCACTACTTCATTGTTTTGAAAATTCTTCCACGTAGAAAATGGGCCTTGAATAGATGAAGATGATAATCAGGTGTTGAGAGATTGGGGCTGTATGCTGGGTGTGGTACCATTTCAATTCCCCCCAATTCCTAATTTTTCCATGGTTGTTCGTGCAGTATGGGTGTTGCATTATCCTGTGACAGTAGAACTCTATTTCGGTTAACTAATGCTGGGTATCCCCGTCTCAGAATTTCATGACCTCCTTCTAGTTGTTGAGAATAAAATCCGCATCAATCGTCCACCCGTTTGGAGCAAACTCCCAGTGAATAACATCTTCAAAATTCCATCAGACACACGAAACTTTGAGAGCGGTGCAACTTGTGTTAACGATGACTTTGGCAGGTGGAGGGGATCATGCCACTGTTCAAGACATTAGGGTTTCGTTAATATTCCCGTTTTTCATCATAAGTAACAATTCTCCTGACAAATCTGTCATCCTTGTGACTATGGATAAGCTGATGACAGATTCCTACTCTAGCTTCAGCTTGTTGAGGTGTCAGTTCATAAGGTACATATCTACAACATCTGTATGATTTTTCAAGTCTTAATGTGGCGATGTATGGTACCTTTTGATGGACGAAGTTCTACTGAAAGGCTACTGGCACTTTTTCGCGGATTTTCTCGTAAAACTTAGCGTGTATCCTCAATATTCCATACTTTCAGTCCAGAATGTGACGATTCTCTAGTGTTTAGGAGTACATTGTTGAAACTTTGGAACCATCGTTATGTCACACGCTCACTAACCACACCTCCTCCTTCCACTTCACATATTCTTCGAGCTGCGACAGCGACTATATAATCTGGTTTCTAGTAGTGTTTTAGAAGGACTCTATATATAGAAAGAGCCGGCAGATGCAGATAGCTGAGATAAAGGACTTGCCGCCATAGATTAAGTAACGCTTCTGGAACGTAATAGAATATTCGGTTTCTTTATTGTTCTGGAACAGTCTCTAATTTATCAATGAGGTATTTAAGAAGGCGACAGCTCGCCAATAGTCAGACGTAAGCAGTAAACAGCTGAAGAGTGTTGGAACGAAAGCTGATGTAATCAGAACGCTGTTTTGTTGCTGTCATCGAACTTGGTAAATTGTGGTGTGTATGCGACGTAATGTTTTTACGTGAGAATTGAACAGTGTATTTCTACGTGATACCGAAATTAAAAAATTGCCATCAGTAAAGAATCATTATGAATTTCAAAGAAATAATGTTTCTTTCTGACAACACGTGCAGGAGCATTTGAGTCAGATAGCAGTTGGGGTGAATAGTTGATTTAAACAAAAGAAACGTAGGAAACAGTATCCTTAGCAGAGTTCTAAAGGGTAGCACTTGACTTTGTTTGAATAGGGTATTCTTCGGACCATCCATAATGGTACGAAAAAATAGTCACCAAAGGAATCTTTGGTCGAATAAAGGGCTTTGAGAAAGTGAAAGTCACACACACCCACGCGCAGCTGTGGTCATTCAGATGGTGGCTTGGAGCCGATTAGGGCAGTCCTCTTCTTCTCTCTTGGTCGAGAGCAGACCAGAAGCAATGAGAGAACATATTTGTCGGTTCATATGTACGTGAAGAACGAATGAAGTTTCATCGAGTAATAAAAATTTCACATATAGTAACTCTAAACAGTGATATTGGTAACCCTTGGTCGGCACCTTCAAGTTTAATGTAATGATAAAAAAAGCAGTCACTAGATCAGTTTGAAACGGGCATTCCGGTGCCATTAAAACCATCCTTTCTCATACATACTCACGTATACCCTGGGAGAAACCTCACTGCTCAACCCTGAGCTATGCATATCATTGCATCAAACTGTAGCGTGAACATGGAACTGTGCGCCATCCAATAATTACCGCCAATAATTCTAATTACCGATAATTCACCGATTGGTGAATATTGTGTCTGTTAAAAGTGAATTTTATTAAATGAATAAGTTAATATTGAGAGAGTTAAATGATTAGTGAGCAAAATTTAATATTTTCAGTGAAAAGTGAAGAAATTTAAGTGGTTAGAATAAAATTTTAGATAAAAGAATTTGTAATATACAGAAAGGCTTTATGGTTTTTGTCTTAATTGTAATATTTTATAATTGTAAGTTTACATTTCATATATAACTGTGTAAGTAAAGGCACATAATTCAAATATTTTATTTTCTTTAATTAATGCCTAAAATAGTAATAAGTAGAATCTATTATTTTATATGATAATAAAAAGGAATTTGTTCATTTTTGAAATATAATAAAAAGAAAGAGTATATAAATATTAATAACAATAAATGTTTGCAAAATTTCATGAATTTTCTGTGGAAAATTTATGAGTATTTAAATAAACTTATTTGAATAATGTTTATAAAAGAACAAATGCTAGTTACCAGTATTTTAAATGCAAATTAAAATGAAAAGACATTGTTAGAATAGCTGGAAAATATCTCCAGTGGCATCGCTGGACACCAGTGATATAGGTTATCTTTTAATTATATACTTATCTGTTGTCTAGAGTTAGTAATTAAGTAATGAGTGTTAGATGTTTTTCGAATATTGTTAAATACTTTTCCCCTGTTTTTTGGTTTTAAAGCATAAGTAGTTATTTTTGTTTATTTTAGTTAAGAAGAGCCGTTTTTTAAACGTTTTAGAGTTTCTGTTGGATACCAGTATAGAATTTAACATCATTTTTGTTTTTATGAGCAGATAGATTTTCTTAGATATTAGATCTTTTTTGTTTTCTTGCTGTTTTTTTTCTTTCAGTTTTGTTTTTGTAATTAATCTGAAACAATTATTCATATTATATATTCATGTGTATTATCTGTATTTTGGGCATAAATAGAAAATTTGAATATATGCCCCGGTATAGTCTACAAGGTGCCGGGGTGGTCTATTCAGATGATATTTTTATTTAATATATATATATATATATATATATATATATATATATATATATATATATATATATATATATATATATATATCCACGTGGGTTGCCTCACAAGGTGAAACCTACCCCCTCTCAAAACCAGGGAGTTACCAAGCTGTTCCCGAAGGGCGCCCGGCTCCTCTGTAGGTCTTTTCATAGGGCAAGACCTAGAGACTAACAAGGCCCCCCACCCCTATCTGGTCCGAAAACACAAGACGGGATGGAAGTTGATACGCCACATATGCGCGCCAACCCCAAAGTGGAAGGCTACAGATATGACCTCGGTGAGGCCGCCTGCTGATCTAGCACACCTTCTACTAGCTATGCAAGCTAGTACGTGTGTATATGTGGCTTCCCTCAAGCCTGTCAGGAGACATACCCAGCACCCAAGGGTATCGGGAAACACTGCACCATCGAGACCAACCCAATCCGAGCAACTCCCTTACGGGAGAGGCTCGGCAGTTCGGCCCGAGGTTCCTCTAGTAACGTCAGAGGTGCCACGAATACTTAGGGTCCGCAGCCCCCGCACCACGGCAGCTGAAGGGGGTGGATCCCCTCCCCTTCTGAAGTTTTAGAAGGACTGGAGGGCAGAGGTTCTACACCAATTAGGCCCGAATCCTGGCCTCCTTCAACCAGGGAGTCACCAAGCTGTCGTCCTCGATGGGGCTTTCCATAGGGCAAGACCTAGAAGCAAACAAGGCACCCCCCTCCCATCTGGTCCTATGGATTCAAGACGGGATGGAAGTGGATACGCCACTTACGCGCGCCGACTCCAAAAGGGGAATGCTACGGATATGACTTCGGTGGGACGCCTGGTGATCTAGCACACCTTCTACTAGCTATGTGGGCTAGTACTCGGGAATACTAATGGCTTCCCTCAACCCCGTCCGGATACGTACCCGATCTCCCACTGGTGTCGGGAACCACTGCCCCCTCGAGACCAACCCAATCCGAACAACTCCCCTACGGGAGGTGCTCGGCAGTTCGGCCCGAAGTTCCTTTAGTAACGTCAGAGGTACCACGAGTGCTATGGGTCCGCACCACGGCAGGTGAAGGGGACGAATCCCCTCCCCTTAGGGAGTTTTAAAAGGAATCTAAGTTCAAACTTTGTTATCTCCATTTTGTGATTGTTTATTAACAAGTAAAGACTGATACATCCTCGCAACGTACAGAACACTAGCCATGGCATCCTGAAAATACATTTTCAAACCAAAGAAAGTCAAGAAATGCTGCAAAACACCAAAATCAAAAGAGCACGAAAAGCGCTTTCAAAATTAACATATATTTCTCTGGATTTTAAGGCGCATGATAAAAATATGATAATCATGTAATGTATTAACTTATTATGATTATTGGCGGCTACACATTTTCTATTTAGCTTCCTCTTATTGTTAAACATTAGGTTGTGTGTGTACCTTTGTTGGAACTGAAGCCTGTTTTCCACGGCCTATGCAAGCGCACCGCCAACTAGGTCAGAGACGAAATGCATACAATTGTTGGACAATAGTTGAGATGGAAGTTTTACAAATTGGGAGATACCTTTAATCCAGGTCAAACTTGTCGACATAAACCTATTTCCATTGCGAAAATTTATGGTTCTGATTTCACAGCAATGCTTCTGTTCTGTGTAAATCACACTTAAAGCCTTTGAATTATCGTAATTGTCAGCAGCTGTAGTTATCTTGTTCGGCTGCTCTTTTGATTTATCCCCGCGATGCTCATCTTCATGCATGACCATAGCGCTTTCATAAATTTCACCACGCAACAATCAATCGATGTTATTGGTTCTTTGTTTACGGTGTCTGTTAGAGCAAATGTCAGCGTTTACTTCATTAACATCAACCTACAACAGATTTACAATATCTATGTGTAAGCTGTGTTTTTACTTACTGGGTACACTCCGAACAGAAACTGCGTACATTCCACTAAAACTTGAGTACATCAATTTAAATACTGAATACACTCCGTTCAAAAACTACGTACAATCCACTAAAACCTGAGTACTGAATACACTCCACTCAAAAACTATGTTCATTCCACTTAAAAATATGTATATTCCAACAAAACTGAGTACATTCAACCTAAACTACGTACATTCCACTCAAAATTCTGTACATTCCACTTAAAACTGAGTATGAGTACATTCCACCCAAAACTGAGTAAATTCCACTAACAATTATTACATTCCACTTAAAACTGAGTACATTCTACTAACAATTATTACATTTCACTCAAAACTATGTACATTCCACTCAAAATTGAGCACATTCCACTAACAGCTATGTGCATGCCAATGAAAACTGAACAAATTCCATTTAAAATCTACGTAAATTCCAGTAAAACTCAGTGCATTCCTGTAAAAACTGTGTACATTCCACTAAAACTTCGTACATTCCACTATAAATTAAGTACATTCAACTAAAAACTGAGTAAAATCCATTCAAAATCTACATAAATTCCAATAAAACTAAGTACATACCTGTAGGCTTGTGTACATTCCACTAAAAAACTAAGGAAATTCTGGAAACGTAGAGTCAGACTAAAAAATTCAATGCCATAGCCGGGATTTGAACCACGAGTCAGTTGGAGAATTTAATGTCATATCGGCACGTTGGCCATAGTAGCACACTGGTAATGCGGCTGGACGGAAACCAGAAGATCCGTGGTTCAAATCCCGGCTATGGCATTGAATTTTTCAGTCTAACTCTACGTTTCCACAATTTAGCCTACACACGGCCAGTGTGAAAGAATAATTAATTTCCATTAAGTAAATTCTGTTGAAACCTACATAAATTCCAATAAAACCATGGTACATTTTATTCAAAATCTACGTAAATTCCAATAAAACTAAGTACATACCTGTAACTTTTATGTACATTACACTTAAAAACTGAGTAAATTCTGTTAAAAACTACATACATTCCAGTAAACACAAAGTAAATGTTATTCAAAATCTACGTAAATTGCAGTAAAACTAAGTACATTCCTGTAAAAGTTGTGTACATTCCACTTAAAAATTGAGTATATTCTATTAAAAACTACATACATTCCAGTAAACAGTAGGTAAATTCCATTCAAAATCTACGTAAATTACAGTAAACTAAGTGCATTCCTGTAAAAGTTGTGTACATTCCACTCAAAACTGAGTAAATTTTGTTAAAAACTACATAAATTTCAGTAAAAGCTGAATACATTCAATTAAAAACTGCCTACATTCCACTAAAACTGAGTACATTCCACCAAGAAACTATGTGCATTCCAGTAAAGCTTGAGGACATTCCACTAACAAACTGAATACATTCCGCTCAAAAATTACCTATATTTCACTAAAAACTAAGTACATTTCGCTCAAAAATTACCTAAATTCCACTAAAATCTAAGTATACTTTACTCAAAAACTGAGTACATTCCGCTCAAAAATTACCTACATTCCACTAGAAAGTAAGCACACTTCACTCAAAAAATGAGAACATTGATCTCAAAAGCTAAGTATATTTCACTCAAAAACTACCTACATTCCACTAAAAACTATGTACATTTTACTCAAAAACTGTGTACATTCCGCTCAAAAACTGAGTACATTCCACTAAAAACTAAGTACATTGCATTCAAAGGCTGAGAACATTCCGCTCAAAAACTGAATACATTCTGCTCAAAATTTACTTTCATTCCACTAAAAACTAAGTACATTTCACTCATAAATTAAGTACATTCCGCTCAAAAACTGAGTACATTCCGCTCAAAACTGAGTAAGCCTTCATCTATCTCTCTTTATTGTTGTCCTGTGTGGCAGAGAGTTAACTTGCTATCTTCTAGTTTCCCAGGTCGCGAGATGAAACTCAGCTAATGGCGATGGATATTTCAGGGGTAGAAATCCTTAGCATGGCTTTCTTCGGAAGGGAAGTAAAGTCGTTTGTCCAGTATCGTAGATATATGCACCTGAAACAACCTCAAACCTAATAAAAAGGCATCTGAGCAAAATTAAAAGATCTTTCAAGTCCAATATAGAATGAGACAGTAAAATTGTTGAAACAGTTGAACGAACAGATAGATTTAATGGTTTGGAAGGAAATGTTTATTTTGCAAAATAAAGATCGCGTGATGAATTTTGATATCCCACACTTAGATGCCATTAATACGTTTGTGCCGTCCCAGGTAGATGGCAGTAAGAGGGGGAGCTATTTTTCAAATTCCGGAAGTGGTCAAGGTCAGCCAGTCAGTGTGTTAATGTTGTCAGTGTCAAGCTGACAAGTTAAAATGAAGCAACCGAAACAGGTCCCAATTGATTCTGAATAATGTAAGTAATAGTGAAGTTGTGTTACCTTAGTGTTTACTTATTGTTAAAAGATTTGTTTGAAAGTCTACTGTATTGAGGAATTTATAAGACACTTTAGAACAAAACAGATTAGAAAAAGTCGTGTTAGTGTCCAAGGCGGCCCGGGTTCGATCCCAGGCGACCGCAATGTGAGAATTGTGATGGACAACACGGCGCTGGGGCGGGTTTTCTCCGAGATCTCCGGTTTCCCACACCATCTCATTCCACCGGTTCTCCTCTTCATCTCATGTAGTAAAAGCGGGCGTTAAACACTACACATTTCATTTCATTTCGTGTTAGTGTAAAGCAAGAATTTCTTTTTCCTTCTTTCCTTCTTTCCGTCTTTCTTTCTTTCTTTCTTTCTTTCTTTCTTTCTTTCTTTCTTTCTTTCTTTCTTTCTTTCTTTCTTTCTTTCTTTCTTTCTTTCTTTCTTTCTTTCTTTCTTTCTTTCTTTCTTTCTTTCTTTCTTTCTTTCTTTCTTTCTTTCTTTCTTTCTTTCTTTCTTTCTTTCTTTCTTTCTTTCTTTCTTTCTTTCTTTCTTTCTTTCTTTCTTTCTTTCTTTCTTTCTTTCTTTCTTTCTTTCTTTCTTTCTTTCTTTCTTTCTTTCTTTCTTTCTTTCTTTCTTTCTTTCTTTCTTTCTTTTCTTTCTTTCTTTCTTTCTTTCTTTCTTTCTTTCTTTCTTTCTTTCTTTCTTTCTTTCTTTCTTTCTTTCTTTCTTTCTTTCTTTCTTTCTTTCTTTCTTTCTTTCTTTCTTTCTTTCTTTCTTTCTTTCTTTCTTTCTTTCTTTCTTTCTTTCTTTCTTTCTTTCTTTCTTCCGTTCTTCCCTTCTTCCTTTTCTTTCCTTCATTCCTTCACTCGTTTTTCCTTCTCTCTTCCCTTCTTTCCTTCTTTCCTACCTTCTTTTCTTCTTTCCTACCTTCTTTCCTTTTTTCTTTCCTTCTTTCCTTCTTTCCTTCATACTTCTTTTTAACTTTTCTTCTTTCCTTCATTCTTTCTTTCCTTCTTTCTTTCTTTCTTTCTTTCTGTCCTTCTTTCTTTCATTCCTTCCTGCTTTCCTTCCTTCTTTCCTTCCTTCTTTCCTTCTTTGCTTCTTTCCCTCCTTGCTTCTTTCTTTCTTTCTTTCTTTCTATATTTTAACAAGAGAGATAACGTAATATTTTATTGACACCAAAGTAGGTGCAACATAACTTTTTGACTGTGTCACAATAGAAAATTTAACTAAATTGTCTTCAGTAAATTGTGGAAAAGCCTTAACAAGTTCCATTTATAGGAAAAAAATTAAATTTGTAAGGAGACTGCGTTGTATGGGAAAACAAAAGCTTTAAAAGACAAGAAATAACAACAGCAGTTTTCAAAGCTTCAGTGTTTTCATGTTCAAGACCTTTCTAAACTGTTTTTAACAGTTTAGCAATTAGAGTACAGAAAATAAGCATTTTATAAAGAAAGAACAGTTGTGAAAAAGTTATACAAATGGTAGATTGAATTTTTAAATTACGCTAGATATATAAAAATGATGCACACAACTTTTTTCTTTCGTTTTGATAAAATGTTCCAGCTAGTTTTGAAAGGTTTTCTGACGTTTTCCACACAAAATGTGTTTACTTTCCAGCACTGCGAGAGGGTCCAGGCAGTGAAAGAAGACGATCTCTATCTCTCTTTCCATGGAAGCTAAAAACCTGGAGGCAATTCCGAAGCGGTCGGTCGGTCGGTCTGTTCGCTTGTTTTCGCGCGAACATCCTCTCCCTCTGTATGTGGCCGCAGGAACTAATTAGATGTACAATCGACTCTGATGAAAGGCAAACTTCCGTACTCTCGACCCTCAGGCGTAGCTTAGTAGAAAGGGCTTCAATATTTTGAAAAGAGTACTCAGAGATTTTCATCTCAAGATGTTTGCTTCGTGCGTGGCACAAATATTCCTAGAGATTCAAATTACGCCTGGAATATAATTACAAGACGGCTGTACGGGATCGAGTTCCTGCTTTACTGCTTTACTCTGGTCGGTAGGTGAGTGCTGCGCTGTACTCTGAATTAACATAATTTTCTTTCTAAAGCTTCGATTTCATTCCACTTTCTTTAGTTTTGTGGTGTGAGGCGGTGTCGAAAACATAACACTATTTTCCCAACGGACGCTAGCATTGCAACTAACTACCATCTGAGGCCCTCTGGGCTTCCTTCATATCACAACTTCATTCTGCCTTGAGGGGGGTCTAAAAATTTTCGGACCTAATAAAGATACAAGACATTTTTTCCAGATTTTTATTTTTCTTATGTTCTTCTTACTTTTCAACATAGTCACCTTGTAACTGTACACACATCTCCCAGCGATGCTCCCATCTCTGTAACCCGTCCAAATAGTACTCGGCGTTTTTCAACATAGTCTCCTTGTAACTCTACACACTTCTCCAAGTGATGCTCCCATCTCTGTAACCCGTCCAAATAGTACTCGGCGTTTTTCAACATAGTCTCCTTGTAACCCTACACACTTCTCCCAGCGATGCTCCCATCTCTGTAACCCGTCCAAATAGTACTCGGCGTTTTTCAACATAGTCTCCTTGTAACCCTACACATTTCTCCCAGCGATGTTCCCATCTCTGTAACCCGTCCAAATAGTACTCGGCGTTTTTCAACATAGTCTCCTTGTAACTGTACACACTTCTCCCAGTGATGTTCCCATCTCTGTAACCCGTCCAAATAGTACTCGGCGTTTTCCAGCATAGTCTCCTTGTAACTCTACACACTTCTCCCAGCGATGTTCCCATCTCTGTAACACGTCCAAATAGTACTCGGCGTTTTTCAACATAGTCTCCTTGTAGCTCTACACATGTCTCCCAGCGATGCTCTCATCTCTGTAACCCGTCCAGATAGTACTCGACGTTTTTCAACATAGTCTCCTTATAACCCTACACACTTCTCCCAGCGATTCTCCCATCTCTGTAACCGTACAAATAGTAGTCGGCGTTTTTCAACATAGTCTCCTTGTAACTGTACACACTTCTCCCAGCGATGTTCCCATCACTGTAACACGTCCAAATAGTACTTGGCGTTTTTCAACATAGTCTCCTTGTAACTCTACACACTTCTCCCAGCGATGTTCCCATCTCTGTAAGACGTCCAAATAGTACTCGGCGTTTTTCAACATAGTCTCCTTGTAACTCTACACACGTCTCCCAGCGATGTTCCCATCTCTGTAACCCATCCAAATAGTACTCGGCGTTTTTCAACATAGTCTCCTTGTAACTGTACTCACTTCTCCCAGCGATGTTCCCATCTCTGTTACCCGTCCAAATAGTACTCGGCGTTTTTCAACAAAGTCTCCTTGTAACTGTACACACTTCTCCCAGTGATGTTCCCATCTCTGTAACCCGTCCAAATAGTACTCGGCGTTTTCCAACATAGTCTCCTTGTAACTCTACACACTTCTCCCAGCGATGTTCCCATCTCTGTAACACGTCCAAATAGTACTCGGCGTTTTTCAACATAGTCTCCTTGTAGCTCTACACATGTCTCCCAGCGATGCTCTCATCTCTGTAACCCGTCCAGATAGTACTCGACGTTTTTCAACATTGTCTCCTTGTAACCCTACACATTTCTCCCAGCGATGTTCCCATCTCTGTAACCCATCCAAATAGTACTCGGCGTTTTTCAACATAGTCTCCTTGTAACCCTACACACTTCTCCCAGCGATTCTCCCATCTCTGTAACCGTACAAATAGTAGTCGGCGTTTTTCAACATAGTCTCCTTGTAACTGTACACACTTCTCTCAGCGATGTTCCCATCTCTGTAACACGTCCAAATAGTACTTGGCGTTTTTCAACATAGTCTCCTTGTAATTCTACACACTTCTCCCAGCGATGTTCCCATCTCGTTAAGACGTCCAAATAGTACTCGGCGTTTTTCAACATAGTCTCCTTGTAACTCTACACACTTCTCCCAGCGATGTTCTCATCTCTGTAACACGTCCAAATAGTACCGGGCGTTTTTCTCTACATAATAATAGCTCACGAAGGTGAGTGCCTCTTCATTTGACGAAAACCTCTGTCCTCCGAACGCAATTTTCAGATGAGGTAGCAAAAACAAGTCGCTTGGGGCTAGATCTGGTGAGTCAAGCAGTTCAAACCGTAGTTCGTGGATTTTCGCCAGTACAACCCCTGAGGTATGAGACGGTGCGTTGTCTAGGTGAAACAGGATTTTCTTTTGCTGCAAATGTGAGCGTTTTGCCACAATTTCTGCCTTCAGCTTGTTAAATAATGATGCGTAGTATGCTCCTGTAACAGTTTTCCCTTTTTGAAGGCAATTGTTTGAAATAACTCCACGAGTATGCCAAAAAATCATTCATCATCACGTTCCTACCCGAAAAAAAAAAACAGTTTTTGCTGTTTTTAGAGCAGGTTTCCCTTTGCCGTCCACTGTTAGGTCTAAATTTTTGTTTCGAGCGTATAATGGTGTATCCATGTTTCATATACAGTAATTATTCTGCGCCAAAACTCGGATTTATTGCGCCTAAACCACGCCAACAGTGTGTTGGAAATGTTCATTCGAAGACGTTTTTGGTCTAACGTGAGCAAACGTGGCACCCAGCGCGCGGACATGTATAAATGTTGATGTGATATGTGGCAATCACGTTCATTTGACATGTTCATGGCCTCTGCTATCTCTCTCACTTTAATTCTGCGGTTGTCTAGCACCATTTGCTGAACTTTGGCGATTTTTCATCGTAGCTGCAGTTTCTAGTCCTCCCGAACGTTCATCGTCTCCCAAGGTCAAGTTTAAATTCAGCTGGTCAAAATTTCACTGTGGTAAATGATGGTGCAGAGTCCCCATACACCGAACGCAACTCAGTTTTGATTTTCGTAGGCGTATTGCCTTTCAAAAGCATATATTTTATGACAGCTCGATACTGGATTTTGTCCATGTCAACTCACAACTCCATTTCTGTGATGTGACACCTACTGAAGTTCATCGCCAGTTGAGTGAGACGTGTGGTGATGGTTCAGTTCAGTTTTTGTATTTGGTAAAAATTCTGCAGATATCTCAAATTTCTTCTTTCGAAGAGTGTCAACATAAGTTAGTTTCTTTTCATGAAACTGATTTCCTTCAGCCACCATCACGTTAAGCTGTAAACAGCATACAAATAAATTCATAGAAACAATATTCTTGTTAAAGATAGAGTAATTCTAGACCGATTTGGATAACTAGATATATAAGCTAAACATACAACATCTACCTATTGCGTAACGCGATTAATCGGGTGGTCTAAAGTGGTAGACCAACGTAAGACAGCCGCCAATAACAAGAGCCTATGTCACTTTGAAAAACAACTGAAGTACTAATTGTGAAAACAAAATTGCGCAGCTAATAGGAAGCGGGGAGTGCGCGTGCGATGCAGAAGTTGAAGTAAAACAATTCCAAACATACGTATTGGCTATAGAGCAAGGGAAAGGTAACTGCCTAATTTCCTAGTATTCCTAGAGAAAAACTTTTAACTTATTTACAAGTGTGGTTCAATTCAATAAATTTACATGAGGACTTAGTAATTGATTTTGTTAAACTTACTGAATTTTGTTTATATAAAAGAAATCGCTTTTAATTGTGAAATTTTTCATCAGACTTCTGGCTTAGTAATGGGTAATCCTCTTTCACCTTTTCTTTCTCATCTTTTTATGAGTTATTTCCGAAATGCAAGTCAGTAAAGCATTCCCTTTAATTTTTAAAGTATGGCATAGACACGTTGATGATATGTTTGTAATTGTTACTGATAAAGTAATAAAAGATGCTTTAAAATGACTAAGTTTGCAACATAAAGCTATAAAATTTACATTAAAAACTGAAACTAATGGATTTCTTCCTGTTTACATATGAAGTTAATAATAATAAATAATAATAAATTAAAAATTTAGGAAGTCAACTTATATTGATAATTACATATTAATAAAAGTTTTAACCTTTCTCACATTAATTTTCTGTTTTCAACAGTTGGATTCATAGATTAATAAATACACCCCTGAATAAAGATGAATTTAATAAATTATATAAACATTTTATTAATACTACTTGAATTAATAGTTTTAATAAAGACTTTATAAATAAAACATTGAAAAATTCAAATTTCAAAAAAAACTGTTAATGATATTTCTACCCTTAGAAAAATAAAAGACGATTAAATTAAAAAAAGCATTACTTACCATAATTGGGTTAATATACATTTTCAATTTTTTTTTAAAGATTTTGGTATAACTTTAGTTCCTCATGATAAATATAGTATTAAACATTTATTGCATTTCTTTATGAAAGATAAAATTCCCAATAATGAATAATCTGATATCTATCAGTTTACTTGTTTCGATTGTGATTAAGTTTATATTGGAAAGACAAAACGTAATTTATAAACCAGAACGAAAGAATATTTTCGTAACATTAAGTATAAACAGACTGATACATCGGCCGTAGCAGATCATTTTTGGTCATTTAACCATGAAATAAATCCAGAAGTTAAATTATTAAAACAATTGATTGGTACGATAGATTTAATGGTTCGGAAAAAGATACTTATTTTAAAAAACAAATATCGCGTAATGAATTTTGAAATATCGGCTGTTATGTGCAGAGGATCTACCCAAAAGTCCAAAGACCATAAAGCACCCTGGCCTCTTTCTACCCGGGAGCGATGGGTAACTCCGGGGCTCTTTCCATAGGACAACACCTGATTTCTGAAACAGCCCCTCCCCCGTTAACAACAACGTCAAGACGGGATGGAAGTGAATACGCCATTTACGCGCGTCAACTCCACAGGAAAGACTAACGAAAACCTCGGTGGGATCGCCTGGTGATCTAGCACACCTTCCACTAGCTCTGCAGGCTAGTACCCGGGACCTTTTAGGCAACCCTCTACCCTCTCCGGGTGGCCGAAGCCTGACCAGAGGTACCCAATTCCCTGTGGGTGTCAGGAACACACTGCCCTCTCGAGTCCAACCCAATCGACGGGAGGGGCTCGGCAGTTCGGCCCGAGGTTCCTCTAGTAACGTCAGAGGTACCACTAGTGCTGAAGGTCCGCAGCGCTGGAACCCAATCGACGGGAGGGGCTTGGCAGTTCGGCCCGAGGTTCCTCTAGTAACGTCAGAGGTACCACTAGTGCTGAAGGTCCGCAGCGCTGAAACCCAATCGACGGGAGGGGCTCGGCAGTTCGGCCCGAGGTTCCTCTAGTAACGTCAGAGGTACTACTAGTGCTGAAGGTCCGCAGCGCTGGAACCCAATCGACGGGAGGGGCTCGGCAGTTCGGCCCGAGGTTCCTCTAGTAACGTCAGAGGTACCACTAGTGATGAAGGTCCGCAGCGCTGGAACCCAATCGACCGGAGGGGCTCGGCAGTTCGGCCCGAGGTTCCTCTAGTAACGTCAGAGGTACCACGAGTGATGAAAGTCCGCAGCGCTGGAACCCAATCGACGGGAGGGGCTCGGCAGTTCGGCCCGAGGTTCCTCTAGTAACGTCAGAGGTACCACTAGTGTTGAAGGTCCACAGCGCTGGAACCCAATCGACGGGAGGGGCTCGGCAGTTCGGCCCGAGGTTCCTCTAGTAACGTCAGAGGTACCACTAGTGATGAAAGTCCGCAGCGCTGGAACCCAATCGACGGGAGGGGCTCGGCAGTTCGGCCCGAGGTTCCTCTAGTAACGTCAGAGGTACCACTAGTGATGAAAGTCCGCAGCGCTGGAACCCAATCGACGGGAGGGGCTCGGCAGTTCGGCCCGAGGTTCCTCTAGTAACGTCAGAGGTACCACGAGTGATGAAAGTCCGCAGCGCTGGAACCCAATCGACGGGAGGGGCTCGGTAGTTCGGCCCGAGGTTCCTCTAGTAACGTCAGAGGTACCACTAGTGCTGAAAGTCCGCAGCGCTGGAACCCAATCGACGGGAGGGGCTCGGCAGTTCGGCCCGAGGTTCCTCTAGTAACGTCAGAGGTACCACTAGTGCTGAAGGTCCGCAGCGCTGGAACCCAATCGACGGGAGGGGCTCGGCAGTTCGGCCCGAGTTTCCTCTAGTAACGTCAGAGGTACCACTAGTGCTGAAGGTCCGCAGCGCTGGAACCCAATCGACGGGAGGGGCTCGGCAGTTCGGCCCGAGGTTCCTCTAGTAACGTCAGAGGTACCACTAGTGCTGAAGGTCCGCAGCGCTGGAACCCAATCGACGGGAGGGGCTCGGCAGTTCGGCCCGAGGTTCCTCTAGTAACGTCAGAGGTACCACTAGTGCTGAAGGTCCGCAGCGCTGGAACCCAATCGACGGGAGGGGCTCGGCAGTTCGGCCCGAGGTTCCTCTAGTAACGTCAGAGGTACCACTAGTGCTGAAGGTCCGCAGCGCTGGAACCCAATCGACGGGAGGGGCTCGGCAGTTCGGCCCGAGGTTCCTCTAGTAACGTCAGAGGTACCACTAGTGCTGAAGGTCCGCAGCGCTGGAACCCAATCGACGGGAGGGGCTCGGCAGTTCGGCCCGAGGTTCCTCTAGTAACGTCAGAGGTACCACTAGTGCTGAAGGTCCGCAGCGCTGGAACCCAATCAACGGGAGGGGCTCGGCAGTTCGGCCCGAGGTTCCTCTAGTAACGTCAGAGGTACCACGAGTGCTGAAGGTCCGCAGCGCTGGAACCCAATCGTCGGGAGGGGCTCGGCAGTTCGGCCCGAGGTTCCTCTAGTAACGTCAGAGGTACCACTAGTGCTGAAGGTCCGCAGCGCTGGAACCCAATCGACGGGAGGGGCTCGGCAGTTCGGCCCGAGGTTCCTCTAGTAACGTCAGAGGTACCACTAGTGCTGAAGGTCCGCAGCGCTGGAACCCAATCAACGGGAGGGGCTCGGCAGTTCGGCCCGAGGTTCCTCTAGTAACGTCAGAGGTACCACGAGTGCTGAAGGTCCGCAGCGCTGGAACCCAATCGTCGGGAGGGGCTCGGCAGTTCGGCCCGAGGTTCCTCTAGTAACGTCAGAGGTACCACTAGTGCTGAAGGTCCGCAGCGCTGGAACCCAATCGACGGGAGGGGCTCGGCAGTTCGGCCCGAGGTTCCTCTAGTAACGTCAGAGGTACCACTAGTGCTGAAGGTCCGCAGCGCTGGAACCAATCGACGGGAGGGGCTCGGCAGTTCGGCCCGAGGTTCCTCTAGTAACGTCAGAGGTACCACTAGTGCTGAAGGTCCGCAGCGCTGGAACCCAATCGACGGGAGGGGCTCGGCAGTTCGGCCCGAGGTTCCTCTAGTAACGTCAGAGGTACCACTAGTGCTGAAGGTCCGCAGCGCTGGAACCAATCGACGGGAGGGGCTCGGCAGTTCGGCCCGAGGTTCCTCTAGTAACGTCAGAGGTACCACTAGTGCTGAAGGTCCGCAGCGCTGGAACCCAATCGACGGGAGGGGCTCGGCAGTTCGGCCCGAGGTTCCTCTAGTAACGTCAGAGGTACCACTAGTGCTGAAGGTCCGCAGCGCTGGAACCCAATCGACGGGAGGGGCTCGGCAGTTCGGCCCGAGGTTCCTCTAGTAATGTCAGAGGTACCACTAGTGCTGAAGGTCCGCAGCGCTGGAACCAATCGACGGGAGGGGCTCGGCGGTTCGGCCCGAGGTTCCTCTAGTAACGTCAGAGGTACCACTAGTGCTGAAGGTCCGCAGCGCTGGAACCCAATCGACGGGAGGGGCTCGGCAGTTCGGCCCGAGGTTCCTCTAGTAACGTCAGAGGTAACACTAGTGCTGAAGGTCCGCAGCGCTGGAACCCAATCGACGGGAGGGGCTCGGCAGTTCGGCCCGAGTTTCCTCTAGTAACGTCAGAGGTACCACGAGTGCTGAAGGTCCGCAGCGCTGGAACCCAATCGACGGGAGGGGCTCGGCAGTTCGGCCCGAGTTTCCTCTAGTAACGTCAGAGGTACCACTAGTGCTGAAGGTCCGCAGCGCTGGAACCCAATCGACGGGAGGGGCTCGGCAGTTCGGCCCGAGTTTCCTCTAGTAACGTCAGAGGTACCACTAGTGCTGAAGGTCCGCAGCGCTGGAACCCAATCGACGGGAGGGGCTCGGCAGTTCGGCCCGAGGTTCCTCTAGTAACGTCAGAGGTACCACTAGTGCTGAAGGTCCGCAGCGCTGGAACCCAATCGACGGGAGGGGCTCGGCAGTTCGGCCCGAGGTTCCTCTAGTAACGTCAGAGGTACCACTAGTGCTGAAGGTCCGCAGCGCTGGAACCCAATCGACGGGAGGGGCTCGGCAGTTCGGCCCGAGTTTCCTCTAGTAACGTCAGAGGTACCACTAGTGCTGAAGGTCCGCAGCGCTGGAACCCAATCGACGGGAGGGGCTCGGCAGTTCGGCCCGAGGTTCCTCTAGTAACGTCAGAGGTACCACTAGTGCTGAAGGTCCGCAGCGCTGGAACCCAATCGACGGGAGGTGCTCGGCAGTTCGGCCCGAGGTTCCTCTAGTAACGTCAGAGGTACCACTAGTGCTGAAGGTCCGCAGCGCTGGAACCCAATCGACGGGAGGGGCTCGGCAGTTCGGCCCGAGGTTCCTCTAGTAACGTCAGAGGTACCACTAGTGCTGAAGGTCCGCAGCGCTGGAACCCAATCGACGGGAGGGGCTCGGCAGTTCGGCCCGAGGTTCCTCTAGTAACGTCAGAGGTACCACTAGTGCTGAAGGTCCGCAGCGCTGGAACCCAATCGACGGGAGGTGCTCGGCAGTTTGGTCCGAGTTTCCTCTAGTAACGTCAGAGGTACCACGAGTGCTGAAGGTCCGCAGCGCTGGAACCCAATCGACGGGAGGGGCTCGGCAGTTCGGCCCGAGGTTCCTCTAGTAACGTCAGAGGTACCACTAGTGCTGAAGGTCCGCAGCGCTGGAACCCAATCGACGGGAGGGGCTCGGCAGTTCGGCCCGAGGTTCCTCTAGTAACGTCAGAGGTACCACTAGTGCTGAAGGTCCGCAGCGCTGGAACCCAATCGACGGGAGGGGCTCGGCAGTTCGGCCCGAGGTTCCTCTAGTAACGTCAGAGGTAACACTAGTGCTGAAGGTCCGCAGCGCTGGAACCCAATCGACGGGAGGGGCTCGGCAGTTCGGCCCGAGGTTCCTCTAGTAACGTCAGAGGTACCACTAGTGCTGAAGGTCCGCAGCGCTGGAACCCAATCGACGGGAGGGGCTCGGCAGTTCGGCCCGAGGTTCCTCTAGTAACGTCAGAGGTACCACTAGTGCTGAAGGTCCGCAGCGCTGGAACCCAATCGACGGGAGGGGCTCGGCAGTTTGGCCCGAGGTTCCTCTAGTAACGTCAGAGGTACCACTAGTGCTGAAGGTCCGCAGCGCTGGAACCCAATCGACGGGAGGGGCTCGGCAGTTCGGCCCGAGGTTCCTCTAGTAACGTCAGAGGTACCACTAGTGCTGAAGGTCCGCAGCGCTGGAACCCAATCGACGGGAGGGGCTCGGCAGTTCGGCCCGAGTTTCCTCTAGTAACGTCAGAGGTACCACGAGTGCTGAAGGTCCGCAGCGCTGGAACCCAATCGACGGGAGGGGCTCGGCAGTTCGGCCCGAGTTTCCTCTAGTAACGTCAGAGGTACCACTAGTGCTGAAGGTCCGCAGCGCTGGAACCCAATCGACGGGAGGTGCTCGGCAGTTCGGCCCGAGGTTCCTCTAGTAACGTCAGAGGTACCACTAGTGCTGAAGGTCCGCAGCGCTGGAACCCAATCGACGGGAGGTGCTCGGCAGTTCGGCCCGAGTTTCCTCTAGTAACATCAGAGGTACCACGAGTGCTGAAGGTCCGCAGCGCTGGAACCCAATCGACGGGAGGTGCTCGGCAGTTCGGCCCGAGGTTCCTCTAGTAACGTCAGAGGTACCACTAGTGCTGAAGGTCCGCAGCGCTGAAACCCAATCGACGGGAGGGGCTCGGCGGTTCGGCCCGAGGTTCCTCTAGTAACGTCAGAGGTACCACGAGTGCTGAAGGTCCGCAGCGCTGAAACCCAATCGACGGGAGGGGCTCGGCGGTTCGGCCCGAGGTTCCTCTAGTAACGTCAGAGGTACCACTAGTGCTGAAGGTCCGCAGCGCTGGAACCCAATCGACGGGAGGTGCTCGGCAGTTCGGCCCGAGGTTCCTCTAGTAACGTCAGAGGTACCACTAGTGCTGAAGGTCCGCAGCGCTGGAACCCAATCGACGGGAGGGGCTCGGCAGTTCGGCCCGAGGTTCCTCTAGTAACGTCAGAGGTACCACGAGTGCTGAAGGTCCGCAGCGCTGGAACCCAATCGACGGGAGGGGCTCGGCAGTTTGGCCCGAGGTTCCTCTAGTAACGTCAGAGGTAACACTAGTGCTGAAGGTCCGCAGCGCTGGAACCCAATCGACGGGAGGGGCTCGGCGGTTCGGCCCGAGGTTCCTCTAGTAACGTCAGAGGTAACACTAGTGCTGAAGGTCCGCAGCGCTGGAACCCAATCGACGGGAGGGGCTCGGCAGTTCGGCCCGAGGTTCCTCTAGTAACGTCAGAGGTACCACGAGTGCTGAAGGTCCGCAGCGCTGGAACCCAATCGACGGGAGGGGCTCGGCAGTTCGGCCCGAGGTTCCTGTAGTAACGTCAGAGGTACCACGAGTGCTGAAGGTCCGCAGCGCTGGAACCCAATCGACGGGAGGGGCTCGGCGGTTCGGCCCGAGGTTCCTCTAGTAACGTCAGAGGTAACACTAGTGCTGAAGGTCCGCAGCGCTGGAACCCAATCGACGGGAGGGGCTCGGCAGTTCGGCCCGAGGTTCCTCTAGTAACGTCAGAGGTACCACGAGTGCTGAAGGTCCGCAGCGCTGGAACCCAATCGACGGGAGGGGCTCGGCAGTTCGGCCCGAGGTTCCTGTAGTAACGTCAGAGGTACCACGAGTGCTGAAGGTCCGCAGCGCTGGAACCCAATCGACGGGAGGGGCTCGGCAGTTCGGCCCGAGGTTCCTCTAGTAACGTCAGAGGTACCACTAGTGCTGAAGGTCCGCAGCGCTGGAACCCAATCGACGGGAGGGGCTCGGCAGTTCGGCCCGAGGTTCCTCTAGTAACGTCAGAGGTACCACTAGTGCTGAAGGTCCGCAGCGCTGGAACCCAATCGACGGGAGGGGCTCGGCAGTTCGGCCCGAGTTTCCTCTAGTAACGTCAGAGGTACCACTAGTGCTGAAGGTCCGCAGCGCTGGAACCCAATCGACGGGAGGGGCTCGGCGGTTCGGCCCGAGGTTCCTCTAGTAACGTCAGAGGTACCACTAGTGCTGAAGGTCCGCAGCGCTGGAACCCAATCGACGGGAGGGGCTCGGCGGTTCGGCCCGAGGTTCCTCTAGTAACGTCAGAGGTACCACTAGTGCTGAAGGTCCGCAGCGCTGGAACCCAATCGACGGGAGGGGCTCGGCGGTTCGGCCCGAGGTTCCTCTAGTAACATCAGAGGTACCACGAGTGATGAAGGTCCGCAGCGCTGGAACCCAATCGACGGGAGGGGCTCGGCAGTTCGGCCCGAGGTTCCTCTAGTAACATCAGAGGTACCACTAGTGCTGAAGGTCCGCAACGCTGGAACCCAATCGACGGGAGGGGCTCGGCGGTTCGGCCCGAGGTTCCTCTAGTAACGTCAGAGGTACCACTAGTGCTGAAGGTCCGCAGCGCTGGAACCCAATCGACGGGAGGGGCTCGGCAGTTCGGCCCGAGGTTCCTCTAGTAACGTCAGAGGTACCACTAGTGCTGAAGGTCCGCAACGCTGGAACCCAATCGACGGGAGGGGCTCGGCAGTTCGGCCCGAGGTTCCTTTAGTAACGTCAGAGGTACCACTAGTGCTGAAGGTCCGCAGCGCTGGAACCCAATCGACGGGAGGGGCTCGGCGGTTCGGCCCGAGGTTCCTCTAGTAACGTCAGAGGTAACACTAGTGCTGAAGGTCCGCAGCGCTGGAACCCAATCGACGGGATGGGCTCGGCAGTTTGGCCCGAGGTTCCTCTAGTAACGTCAGAGGTACCACGAGTGCTGAAGGTCCGCAGCGCTGGAACCCAATCGACGGGAGGGGCTCGGCAGTTTGGCCCGAGGTTCCTCTAGTAACGTCAGAGGTACCACGAGTGCTGAAGGTCCGCAGCGCTGGAACCCAATCGACGGGAGGGGCTCGGCAGTTCGGCCCGAGTTTCCTCTAGTAACATCAGAGGTACCACTAGTGCTGAAGGTCCGCAGCGCTGGAACCCAATCGACGGGAGGGGCTCGGCAGTTCGGCCCGAGGTTCCTGTAGTAACGTCAGAGGTACCACTAGTGCTGAAGGTCCGCAACGCTGGAACCCAATCGACGGGAGGGGCTCGGCGGTTCGGCCCGAGGTTCCTCTAGTAACATCAGAGGTACCACTAGTGCTGAAGGTCCGCAGCGCTGGAACCCAATCGACGGGAGGGGCTCGGCAGTTCGGCCCGAGGTTCCTCTAGTAACGTCAGAGGTACCACTAGTGCTGAAGGTCCGCAGCGCTGGAACCCAATCGACGGGAGGGGCTCGGCAGTTCGGCCCGAGGTTCCTCTAGTAACATCAGAGGTACCACTAGTGCTGAAGGTCCGCAGCGCTGGAACCCAATCGACGGGAGGGGCTCGGCAGTTCGGCCCGAGGTTCCTCTAGTAACGTCAGTGGTACCACTAGTGCTGAAGGTCCGCAGCGCTGGAACCCAATCGACGGGAGGGGCTCGGCAGTTCGGCCCGAGTTTCCTCTAGTAACGTCAGAGGTACCACTAGTGCTGAAGGTCCGCAGCGCTGGAACCCAATCGACGGGAGGGGCTCGGCAGTTCGGCCCGAGGTTCCTCTAGTAACATCAGAGGTACCACTAGTGCTGAAGGTCCGCAGCGCTGGAACCCAATCGACGGGAGGGGCTCGGCAGTTCGGCCCGAGTTTCCTCTAGTAACGTCAGAGGTACCACTAGTGCTGAAGGTCCGCAGCGCTGGAACCCAATCGACGGGAGGGGCTCGGCAGTTCGGCCCGAGGTTCCTCTAGTAACGTCAGAGGTACCACTAGTGCTGAAGGTCCGCAGCGCTGGAACCCAATCGACGGGAGGGGCTCGGCAGTTCGGCCCGAGGTTCCTCTAGTAACGTCAGAGGTACCACGAGTGTTAAGGGTCCGCAGCGCTGGAACCCAATCGACGGGAGGGGCTCGGCAGTTCGGCCCGAGGTTCCTCTAGTAACGTCAGAGGTACCACGAGTGTTAAGGGTCCGCAGCGCTGGAACCCAATCGACGGGAGGGGCTCGGCAGTTCGGCCCGAGGTTCCTCTAGTAACGTCAGAGGTACCACTAGTGCTGAAGGTCCGCAGCGCTGGAACCCAATCGACGGGAGGGGCTCGGCAGTTCGGCCCGAGGTTCCTCTAGTAACATCAGAGGTACCACTAGTGTTAAGGGTCCGCAGCGCTGGAACCCAATCGACGGGAGGGGCTCGGCAGTTCGGCCCGAGGTTCCTCTAGTAACGTCAGAGGTACCACGAGTGCTGAAGGTCCGCAGCGCTGGAACCCAATCGACGGGAGGGGCTCGGCAGTTCGGCCCGAGGTTCCTCTAGTAACGTCAGAGGTACCACTAGTGCTGAAGGTCCGCAGCGCTGGAACCCAATCGACGGGAGGGGCTCGGCAGTTCGGCCCGAGGTTCCTCTAGTAACGTCAGAGGTACCACTAGTGCTGAAGGTCCGCAGCGCTGGAACCCAATCGACGGGAGGGGCTCGGCAGTTCGGCCCGAGTTTCCTCTAGTAACGTCAGAGGTACCACTAGTGCTGAAGGTCCGCAGCGCTGGAACCCAATCGACGGGAGGGGCTCGGCAGTTCGGCCCGAGGTTCCTCTAGTAACGTCAGAGGTACCACTAGTGCTGAAGGTCCGCAGCGCTGGAACCCAATCGACGGGAGGGGCTCGGCAGTTCGGCCCGAGGTTCCTCTAGTAACGTCAGAGGTACCACTAGTGCTGAAGGTCCGCAGCGCTGGAACCCAATCGACGGGAGGGGCTCGGCAGTTCGGCCCGAGTTTCCTCTAGTAACGTCAGAGGTACCACTAGTGCTGAAGGTCCGCAGCGCTGGAACCCAATCGACGGGAGGGGCTCGGCAGTTCGGCCCGAGGTTCCTCTAGTAACGTCAGAGGTACCACTAGTGCTGAAGGTCCGCAGCGCTGGAACCCAATCGACGGGAGGGGCTCGGCAGTTCGGCCCGAGTTTCCTCTAGTAACGTCAGAGGTACCACTAGTGCTGAAGGTCCGCAGCGCTGGAACCCAATCGACGGGAGGGGCTCGGCAGTTCGGCCCGAGGTTCCTCTAGTAACGTCAGAGGTACCACTAGTGCTGAAGGTCCGCAGCGCTGGAACCCAATCGACGGGAGGGGCTCGGCAGTTCGGCCCGAGGTTCCTCTAGTAACGTCAGAGGTACCACTAGTGCTGAAGGTCCGCAGCGCTGGAACCCAATCGACGGGAGGGGCTCGGCGGTTCGGCCCGAGGTTCCTCTAGTAACGTCAGAGGTACCACTAGTGCTGAAGGTCCGCAGCGCTGGAACCCAATCGACGGGAGGGGCTCGGCAGTTCGGCCCGAGGTTCCTCTAGTAACGTCAGAGGTACCACTAGTGCTGAAGGTCCGCAACGCTGGAACCCAATCGACGGGAGGGGCTCGGCAGTTCGGCCCGAGGTTCCTTTAGTAACGTCAGAGGTACCACTAGTGCTGAAGGTCCGCAGCGCTGGAACCCAATCGACGGGAGGGGCTCGGCGGTTCGGCCCGAGGTTCCTCTAGTAACGTCAGAGGTAACACTAGTGCTGAAGGTCCGCAGCGCTGGAACCCAATCGACGGGATGGGCTCGGCAGTTTGGCCCGAGGTTCCTCTAGTAACGTCAGAGGTACCACGAGTGCTGAAGGTCCGCAGCGCTGGAACCCAATCGACGGGAGGGGCTCGGCAGTTTGGCCCGAGGTTCCTCTAGTAACGTCAGAGGTACCACGAGTGCTGAAGGTCCGCAGCGCTGGAACCCAATCGACGGGAGGGGCTCGGCAGTTCGGCCCGAGTTTCCTCTAGTAACATCAGAGGTACCACTAGTGCTGAAGGTCCGCAGCGCTGGAACCCAATCGACGGGAGGGGCTCGGCAGTTCGGCCCGAGGTTCCTGTAGTAACGTCAGAGGTACCACTAGTGCTGAAGGTCCGCAACGCTGGAACCCAATCGACGGGAGGGGCTCGGCGGTTCGGCCCGAGGTTCCTCTAGTAACATCAGAGGTACCACTAGTGCTGAAGGTCCGCAGCGCTGGAACCCAATCGACGGGAGGGGCTCGGCAGTTCGGCCCGAGGTTCCTCTAGTAACGTCAGAGGTACCACTAGTGCTGAAGGTCCGCAGCGCTGGAACCCAATCGACGGGAGGGGCTCGGCAGTTCGGCCCGAGGTTCCTCTAGTAACATCAGAGGTACCACTAGTGCTGAAGGTCCGCAGCGCTGGAACCCAATCGACGGGAGGGGCTCGGCAGTTCGGCCCGAGTTTCCTCTAGTAACGTCAGAGGTACCACTAGTGCTGAAGGTCCGCAGCGCTGGAACCCAATCGACGGGAGGGGCTCGGCAGTTCGGCCCGAGGTTCCTCTAGTAACATCAGAGGTACCACTAGTGCTGAAGGTCCGCAGCGCTGGAACCCAATCGACGGGAGGGGCTCGGCAGTTCGGCCCGAGTTTCCTCTAGTAACGTCAGAGGTACCACTAGTGCTGAAGGTCCGCAGCGCTGGAACCCAATCGACGGGAGGGGCTCGGCAGTTCGGCCCGAGGTTCCTCTAGTAACGTCAGAGGTACCACTAGTGCTGAAGGTCCGCAGCGCTGGAACCCAATCGACGGGAGGGGCTCGGCAGTTCGGCCCGAGGTTCCTCTAGTAACGTCAGAGGTACCACGAGTGTTAAGGGTCCGCAGCGCTGGAACCCAATCGACGGGAGGGGCTCGGCAGTTCGGCCCGAGGTTCCTCTAGTAACGTCAGAGGTACCACGAGTGTTAAGGGTCCGCAGCGCTGGAACCCAATCGACGGGAGGGGCTCGGCAGTTCGGCCCGAGGTTCCTCTAGTAACGTCAGAGGTACCACTAGTGCTGAAGGTCCGCAGCGCTGGAACCCAATCGACGGGAGGGGCTCGGCAGTTCGGCCCGAGGTTCCTCTAGTAACATCAGAGGTACCACTAGTGTTAAGGGTCCGCAGCGCTGGAACCCAATCGACGGGAGGGGCTCGGCAGTTCGGCCCGAGGTTCCTCTAGTAACGTCAGAGGTACCACGAGTGCTGAAGGTCCGCAGCGCTGGAACCCAATCGACGGGAGGGGCTCGGCAGTTCGGCCCGAGGTTCCTCTAGTAACGTCAGAGGTACCACTAGTGCTGAAGGTCCGCAGCGCTGGAACCCAATCGACGGGAGGGGCTCGGCAGTTCGGCCCGAGGTTCCTCTAGTAACGTCAGAGGTACCACTAGTGCTGAAGGTCCGCAGCGCTGGAACCCAATCGACGGGAGGGGCTCGGCAGTTCGGCCCGAGTTTCCTCTAGTAACGTCAGAGGTACCACTAGTGCTGAAGGTCCGCAGCGCTGGAACCCAATCGACGGGAGGGGCTCGGCAGTTCGGCCCGAGGTTCCTCTAGTAACGTCAGAGGTACCACTAGTGCTGAAGGTCCGCAGCGCTGGAACCCAATCGACGGGAGGGGCTCGGCAGTTCGGCCCGAGGTTCCTCTAGTAACGTCAGAGGTACCACTAGTGCTGAAGGTCCGCAGCGCTGGAACCCAATCGACGGGAGGGGCTCGGCAGTTCGGCCCGAGTTTCCTCTAGTAACGTCAGAGGTACCACTAGTGCTGAAGGTCCGCAGCGCTGGAACCCAATCGACGGGAGGGGCTCGGCAGTTCGGCCCGAGGTTCCTCTAGTAACGTCAGAGGTACCACTAGTGCTGAAGGTCCGCAGCGCTGGAACCCAATCGACGGGAGGGGCTCGGCAGTTCGGCCCGAGTTTCCTCTAGTAACGTCAGAGGTACCACGAGTGCTGAAGGTCCGCAGCGCTGGAACCCAATCGACGGGAGGGGCTCGGCAGTTCGGCCCGAGGTTCCTCTAGTAACGTCAGAGGTACCACTAGTGCTGAAGGTCCGCAGCGCTGGAACCCAATCGACGGGAGGGGCTCGGCAGTTCGGCCCGAGGTTCCTCTAGTAACGTCAGAGGTACCACTAGTGCTGAAGGTCCGCAGCGCTGGAACCCAATCGACGGGAGGGGCTCGGCAGTTCGGCCCGAGGTTCCTCTAGTAACGTCAGAGGTACCACTAGTGCTGAAGGTCCGCAGCGCTGGAACCCAATCGACGGGAGGGGCTCGGCGGTTCGGCCCGAGGTTCCTCTAGTAACGTCAGAGGTACCACTAGTGCTGAAGGTCCGCAGCGCTGGAACCCAATCGACGGGAGGTGCTCGGCAGTTCGGCCCGAGGTTCCTCTAGTAACGTCAGAGGTACCACTAGTGCTGAAGGTCCGCAGCGCTGGAACCCAATCGACGGGAGGGGCTCGGCAGTTCGGCCCGAGGTTCCTCTAGTAACGTCAGAGGTACCACGAGTGCTGAAGGTCCGCAGCGCTGGAACCCAATCGACGGGAGGGGCTCGGCAGTTCGGCCCGAGGTTCCTCTAGTAACGTCAGTGGTACCACTAGTGCTGAAGGTCCGCAGCGCTGGAACCCAATCGACGGGAGGGGCTCGGCAGTTTGGCCCGAGTTTCCTCTAGTAACGTCAGAGGTACCACTAGTGCTGAAGGTCCGCAGCGCTGGAACCCAATCGACGGGAGGGGCTCGGCAGTTCGGCCCGAGGTTCCTGTAGTAACGTCAGAGGTACCACGAGTGTTAAGGGTCCGCAGCGCTGGAACCCAATCGACGGGAGGGGCTCGGCAGTTCGGCCCGAGGTTCCTCTAGTAACGTCAGAGGTACCACTAGTGCTGAAGGTCCGCAGCGCTGGAACCCAATCGACGGGAGGTGCTCGGCAGTTCGGCCCGAGGTTCCTCTAGTAACGTCAGAGGTACCACTAGTGCTGAAGGTCCGCAGCGCTGGAACCCAATCGACGGGAGGGGCTCGGCAGTTCGGCCCGAGGTTCCTCTAGTAACGTCAGAGGTACCACTAGTGCTGAAGGTCCGCAGCGCTGGAACCCAATCGACGGGAGGGGCTCGGCAGTTCGGCCCGAGGTTCCTCTAGCAATGTCAGAGGTACCACTAGTGCTGAAGGTCCGCAACGCTGGAACCCAATCGACGGGAGGGGCTCGGCAGTTCGGCCCGAGGTTCCTCTAGTAACGTCAGAGGTACCACGAGTGCTGAAGGTCCGCAGCGCTGGAACCCAATCGACGGGAGGGGCTCGGCAGTTCGGCCCGAGGTTCCTCTAGCAATGTCAGAGGTACCACGAGAGCTATGGGTCCGCAGCGCCCACAGCTGAAGGCGACGGTTCTCCTACGGGATAAAATACTGGCAGTCGATTCTGTTTTTAATATATTTTCTTTTGAGAATATGGTAGTACTAACAAGAACATATCAGCATCTAGCATTCGTAACAATGACGACAGCTTTGTTTCCATAGTGTATAGCTTTACATGAAGTCACGATCCCCGAGAATTTATAAGAATTATCAGCAATTCTTATAAAATAAGTGAATTTTTAAGTTACAATTTGTTATCTTTGATATATTTGTTTGCTTCACTGTTAATAGCTTCATACTTTACGTATTTAAAAGAAAGAGGATTTGTCGTACTCAATTATTTTCATTGTTGTAGCTGTGACTTAAAGTCCCGCGCAGCGTTCACTGAAAGAGTTAGGCTTAATCTTCACATGTTCACAGCAAGCTGAGGAGATGTCGCTTGGAATATATTGAACTTTCTAAAGCTTTTTGGATTAAGAAGGACTTCAAATCGTGTGTATCTACCTAGATGTTTAGTCAGAATTTTGGGATGGAATGTAATACATTCGCTAATTCGCATGAAATGGTTGGGGTACCATGTTAATTCCTAGCTCCAGATAGATCTGTGTATTTCTTTGAGGTACGATAAAGGCTGATTTTGCAGGCAGTGCTGGCTTCCCAAGAATCAGCACTTTTCACAAGCCCCGTTATAACAGACACGTTGCTTCTGTCAGCATGTTACGTGTGCGATATGCCAGTAAACTGTAACGAAATCCACCTCAAGTCGTTCTCTCTCTTTCTGTACACTCTTGGCTAATAATAACCTTCCCTCTTTCGTATTCTCTGAACAATTCACAAACTTGAGATGCCTTAACATGACTTTCCAACATGTTTCAGAACAACTCTGCTTCATTTCTTTAGGTAAATAAAGAAAAGCCTCGAATCAATACACAACACTCTCCTGTCACACACGTTAAAACAGATTCAAGCTGTTCGCAATTTCAGATGTGCTTGCAGTAACTGCTATTCCTTATTACCAAAATATACAAATCTATAATCTTTCTATTGTACAGTCACACGTAGGTCCAGTGGCGAGGCGTGACTTTCAAAGTGAGAGAAGCACCAAATAATGATCTTCATTAAATTAAGAGAGAACAATGACTCAAAGAACTAGTGCTACACTTCAGTACTCTTTCTGTTGTACAGTCACACGTAGGTTCAGTGGCGAGGCGTAACTTTCAAAGCGAGGGAAGCTCCAAATAATAATTTTCGTTAAAATAAAAGAGAATAATGGCTCAAAGAGCTAAGACCACTCTTCAAACTAGTTCTATTGTACAGCCGCACGTAGGTACAGCAGCGAAGCGTGGCTTTCAAAGCGAGTGAGATTTCCAAATAATAATTTTAATTAAAATAAGAGAGAATAATGACTCAAAGAACTAAGATTACTCTTTAGTATTCTTACTATTGTACAGTCACTCTTAGGTCCAGTGGCAAGGCCTGACTTTCAAAGTGAGGGAAGCTCTAAATAATAATTTTCATTAAAATAAGAGAGTATAATGATTCAAAGAACTAAGGCTACTCTTCAGTACTCTTTCTATTGTACAGTCAAAGGTATGTCGAGTAGCGAGGCGTAACTTCCAAAGCGAGGGAATCTCCAAATAATAATTTTCATTAAAATAAGGGAGAACAATGTCTCAAAGAACTAAGGCTACTCTTCATTACTCTTTCTATTGTACAGTCACACGTAGCTCCAGTGGCGAGGCGTGACTTTCAAAGCAAGGGAAGCTCCAAATAATAAGTTTCATTCAAATAAGAGAGAATAATGACTCAAAGAACCAGGACTACTTTTCAGTACTCTTTCTATTGTACATTAATAAATGCATACATTACAAATAATAGTACATAATAACATAGTATCCTCGCCAATGTTAGTTATTTCTGTTCGAATTAATTCCTTGAAAACAACAATTGTCCTTGGCCTTTTCTTGTGTACTCTATTTTTAGATAACTCCACAAGAAAAGATCCGGTGAGGTTAGGTCAGGGGATCTGGGGTGAGGGCACAGACTTTTAAGATTATTCGATTACTAAAGAAACTGGTTACAAGTTCAATGGTATCATTAGATGTATGGCACGTTGCTCCATCTTGCTGGAAATAACCTTCTCTCAATTCAATATCATATCCGTAAAACTTCAGAGAATATGGTGAGACGGGTGCAAACATGTATAGATGCTGGTGGGGGACATTTCCAGCATTTTTCTGGTGTGTAAATAGTGTAATGTAATCTCCCAATTGTGTATTATACTCTCCCAAAGTTGCACATGTGTCCTGTTATTGGCTAAAAAGTTATGGCCTATTGAGGTGGTTCAGGTTTATTTGGATCGCACTGTATGATACTATATCTCAAAATATGGTACAATAATACGTATCTGTTTAAAAATAGGCTCATAATGTAATACAAGGGGCGTCCAGAAAGTAAGTTCCGTTTCAATTTATCTCCGCTGCAGCACTGCGATCGCAGTTCCACACATGCGTGGTAGACGCTCTGTATCAAGGAGAAGAAACGTGTGCCATTGTGAGATAGCTGTCAGCCACGTACGCTTTGTTGTGCTTGTTTACAATGTTGATGTTAATCCCGCCGCTTGTGAAATCAGATCTGTGATTCGTTTTCTGAATGCTAGGACTGCGCCGCGCAATACAGAATAAGCGCTGATGAGTGCTGTCGAAAGGTGTTGTGTTTCTTCACGACAACGCAAGACCACACATTGCAAATGCGACGAAAAGCATCCTACAGGGATTTGGCTGGGACATGTTTGACCACTCTCCGTACAGCCAAGACCACGCTCCTAGTGACTTTCATCTGTTTTGCATCTCAGATCTGTCCTTGACGGTCAACACTTCAACAATGACGAAGAGCTGAAAGAAAATGTTTCCAACTGATTGAAGACACAGGCGGCAAACGTCTAGGAAGAAGGTGTACAAAAACTTGTGACTCGCTATGACAAATGCCTGGAAAATTTCGGCAGTTATGTGGAAAAGTAGTTTAAGAGTTGTAGAATTTTGTGCACTAAATAATTTTTCTGTATCTGTACACAATTTAATTTTATTACCAAACAGAACTTACTTTCTGGACGCAAAGACGTGAGCAAATTAATAGGCTCAATGCTGAAATTGTTAACATATACCGTTTATTTTCTATTTATTTAACAGAAGTAATATTACAAAATATTTTTTTTCAACTCTTAGTATTTTGTATGCATTCCTTTAGCCTTTATTACCATTTTGATGCGTTTAGGCATGCTCTCTTCAAGGGTGGAGCACTTTTCCTTTATTTCTCCATCTCTGTGCCAAATGCTTATCAGGCCTTCAATAAGCTGAACTTTTGTTGTTATTTTCAATTTTTTCAGTCTCTGTTTAACTATACCCCACAAATTCTCTATTGTTTTTAAATCAGGACTATTCCCCGGTCATGGTAGTGTTTTTACATTGTTTTCTTTGAGGAACTGGGTTACAGATTTTGCTCTATGGCAGGGAACACTGTCATATATGAACACAAAATTACCATTTCGAAACCATTCTTTACTTTGCGGAAATAGTCTTGTTTCTAATACACTTTTATACTGTTTCTGCCTCATAGATCCCACAACTATGTATAATCTTCCAGGTCCATTGACAGACATACAGCTCCAGACCATTTTTGATGTTGGGTGCTGTACTCTTTGATCGACATACTGAGGGGAAAATGCTTCTTTATGTGTCCTTCTCAAAATTTGGTTGCTATCTTCACACATTTCAAACATGGATTAATCTGAGAAAATTACCTGAAACAATAAAACCTGTATTAATATTAAAGAGTTTTAAAAATGCTCAAAGATAGTATAACAAAACCAGCAATGAGAGAAACAAAGTTAAGGCTGTTTATTTCATTTCCATAAAATTTACATGTACATATTTTAACTTTATGCTATATACAATTTTCATACTATTTATCTTTCTCCATAATTCCACTGTATGTTTCTGTATGTCTTTGGCCTATTCTAAACGTCTTTTTGCTATTGCAGGTGTCAGTTTAGCCTTTTTACGAGGCCTACGTGCTGGTAAACCTGCTTCACATAATCTTCTGCGAACTACTGAGGCTGATATTTCAGTACCGTACTGCTTTAGTTGATTACTGAGGTCAATGCTGGTTGCTCTTCTATTTTGTTTTTCCACATGCAGAAGCTTTCTTTGCATCCTTGGTGACAGCTTTCTTTACCGCCTGCATTTTCCATCGCTTTGTGAGGTCAACGTCTCACCGAATGTTAAAGCTTGATTATTGCGACTAACAGATATTTGTGAAATACACAATTTCTTAGCTATTTCACGTTGTGAATAGAGAGTTTCCTTCAAAGGACTCTCAGTTACAGATACTTTCCTTGGGGATACGTCAGCAGTTTTACCCATAACCTCACTTTTGAATCAATGTGAGTGCTAAGAATAAGATACACGATGTTACCTGGCTTGAGATCACTTAATAATAAATACTGAGGATATATTAGCCATAAAACACAATAAAGGTAAATATTAACAATCTTCAGTTACTGCATTCACCAAAGGAAAGCAATATCATCAAACAGTTGGATAAACAGACATGAAGAGAATGGCTGCTCTTAATTCAATCTCTATCAGTCCAGAAATTTCCGGAAGAATAAAGAAAGCAAATATTCTATCATATTCTAGAAGCGTAACTTAATCTATGTCGGCGACTCCTTTACCTCAGATATCTCTGTTTGCCGGTGCTTGTTTACAATAGCCGCGCTATCATTAACTGCTTAGCAAATTACCATGAAACTTTATCCGCCGACTGTTTTCTTAATTGTGCCGAAACTTTTATGCCTGTTGCCGTGACACTGCTCCCTCCTCAAGCCTGGTCGTCCCGAACAGCTCCATCGTAGCGGGCCAGACGATCCAAGTGTACCACCAGCATCTTCCCTTGGGGCACCTTCTGGATGCGGTAGACCACGTCGTTAATCCTCTTCACCACCCTGTACGGTCCTTGCCATTGTTGCTGGAGTTTCGGGCATCGTTCCTTGGTCCGGGTAGGATGGTACAACCAGACTAGGTCACCATGCTGGAAGACTTGGCTGGTGGCTTGCCTGTCGTATCGGGTCTTCATGCGGTCACTCGCCTTTTGGGTGTTTTGACGAGCCATCTCATGCATGTCGTGGAGATGGTCCACCAGGTTCTCCACGTACTCGGTTGCTGGCTGTTTTGCGTCCGCGGGGCTTCCAAAAGCCAGACACAGGGGAGGCGTAACTCTCGGCCGAATATTAAGCTGGCTGGCGTCATCCCAGTTGTGTCGTGTGTTGACGAGCGGTAGGCCAGCAAGAACAGTGGCACCTTGACATCCCAGTCTCGTTGATGGCTGGCCATGACCTTCCTCAGGTGCTCTTCCAAGGTCCTGATGAACCTCTTCACCATAGTTTGGTTTTCTTCATGGACATTCCACGACCCTGCAGCTACTGCGTCTGGCCGAGAGGACAGCCCTGGGATTCCAGGAAAACCTCAAGACAGTCGCGGTGCTGCTAGACGTAGAGAAAGCTTTGCCACAACCTGGCACTAATGCCTACTGTACAAACTCAGGGAGGCCAACGTACCTCCTCCCTATCTCGCCCTGATTAGTAGTTTCCTCAGAGACCGCACGTTCAGGGTGAGAGAGGAAGGACGGCTGTCATCTATCAGACCCATAGCCGCGGGAGTCCCGGAAGGCAGTATTTTGTCTCTGTTACTCCTTACGGCCTACATGTCTGATTTCCCCCTAGAACCACAGACTGTTACGTGCCAATATGCTGACGACGTCCTCATAATGGCGCGTAACAAAAACTTAAGATAATGCCATCCTCCGCTGCAGCGCCAGCTCCGAGCCATTGGCCGTTGTAGTGAGAAGTGGAGGATGGCCATTAGCCCCGAGAAGAGCTCTGCTGTTCTCCTGGCTAAGGTCCGAGCTAGGCGACCGGATTGGTCGCTGAGGTTGAGGCAGAGGCAAATCCCTTGGGTTCCCACTGCCAAATAGCTTAGCGTCCACCTCGATCGCGGCCTCACCTACGCACCTCACGTCCGGGCCAGAGCCGAACAAGGGCATGCAGCGCTAACGCAGTTATACCCAATTCTCAAATCCACCCTGCCAACGCACCTCAAACTACGCCTGTATCGGGCAACTATAGCGCCCCTTATTCTGTACGGCTGCGAAGTCTGGGGATCAGCGGCTCCCACCACTATCCGCAAACTAGAGTGCGTCCAGAACAGGGCACTAGGCGTGATCTACGATACCGGGCGTAGATTCCCGTCCCACATCCTCCATACCTACTCTGGGGTCCCTTACATCGTGGACGTGGTGCGGGAGAGGTCCCGCACCATCTACGATAAGCTGGACTGCCATCCAAACATACTGGTGAACACCCTTGGCCGTTACGACCACAGGGTTCCTCGCCGCTGACCGAGCTACCGGCTATCCAGTAACCGGTTACCGGTTACCTATAATTGAACAGGGCCGCCTTCCCCTGACTCCAACCCCCCAAGCCCAGAAATGGGCTTGGAAAACTCAATACCTAAAAACTGTTCCTTTCCCTCTAGCCTGTTAAGCGGACTGTGCTCAGATGCCTCCCAGGCAGGCGGAAGAATGCAGCCAGCACTGGCGCGCACAAGGCTAGATAAGTCCACTGCCGAAAACAACCGCCTGAGACAAATGATGGCTCTTCTATACTGCCCAGATAAAGACGAAATAAGCGGCTAGGTGCTGGGCAGCAAACCCTCCGTCCAGGTAAACCTGGACGGCTCGTCTCTTATGCTGGTCTGTCCAACTGCGGATGTAGGGGTGTGGTGCGGGTCTTGTTCACCCCAAGACTTTCTAGTGCCTCCTTCATCAGGTTGGATTCAAAATTGGTGCTCTGTTCGCTGTGGAGCTCTAACGGCACCCCAAATCGGCAGAACATTTGTAACGGCGGTAAATAACTATTATTTTGAATGTTAAAATGAAGCAAAGTAAACAAATGAATGAGCGTAATAATTTGCAAACGTCATAAATGACAAAGGAACTATCACTATGGTCATACCTCTATTCCCCTGGCGTCGTCTGCCCTATGTGAGACCTGTGTGTGGAGTAGAGCTGGAAGTACCGCAAAATGATTGTAAAATAGAAACACCAGTTCTTAAAGTGAAGCTGTAAATGAGAATGGAAACAGGTATCGAAGCTTTAATCCTGTTTTCGGAGCAGAACGAGCTTCGTAAAAATGGCGCCCGAGGTTCTAGTTGTCTCACGTCCAGGAACGAAATTACAACCATCAGACACATAGCACGGGCAATACAGTTATCTTCCTTCTTTGATCCGTTCTTTCGAATTTTCTCTCCTGCAATTCATTAACGAGAGTTTTCTTTTTCACGCTATGATACTGATTCACCGTATGACCTGCTCTTTTCGCCACTTCAATTATCGTTGTCTCCTTCCCGTGCACACGTTTACATGCCTCTAAATTACAGAAGGCTACGTGCGAGCCATCTGAATGTAGGTGGCCGGCGCATGCGTGGAGAGATAAACGTCGTGGACAACCCGGGAATTAGAGGTGTTTTCTAGTTTGATGCTTTTGTTTCACAAGTCAGAGTTATGCTGTTCGCAGTTCCCAACGCCATGCATTTTAAATAAGAGGTACCACTGTGTGAAACAGCACTTGTCTACCTCTTAATTTGTCATCTACAGGGTGTTCTTCAAGTCCCTCCATAGGGTCGATATAAAAAACAATGGGTTCCAAACAATTATTTAGGGGAGAGTAAGATAATGTCTCTCAACTAAGAAAAATTATTCAGCAACCTTAAGTATAATTACAGAAATCATTTTTAAAACAATGAATTACAAGTTACATAAATAGGCTCTAAAAACGAATACAAATTAATACATTTATTTAAACAGGAAATCAGGAAAATAAAGACATGTGCGGTTAATAGCGCTCGAAACTGAATAAATCAATTTAATATCTCTTTATGCAATAATCGCATTTACAGTTATCAGGTGTGTCAGCTCCACTACATTCCTCATGTACCCATTCAAAGCAGGAGACACAACGGAACCACAGTTAGTTATTTTGTCCAAATTCTCCAAACTAAAACAGACATCTTTAGACATATGTCCCAAATCGCCAAGTACGTCATCGTCTCATACGAGGGCTGTTCAATAAAGAATGATCATAACCTTTTAGGTCATAATTTTTCCCACTAAAGTTCAACCCTAATACATTCTCTTAGCTTAATGTGAAGCAAACACGTCGTAGTAGTTTCATTGTTGGCACTGCTGGTTCCCGCCTGTGGGCACCAGGCAAATTAAGGCAGATTCAGTATCGCCTTGCACTGCAATGGAGGTAACATGCAGTTAAAGTTGATGTCAGAGGAAGATCCGGAGTTTATCCCCACAGAACCACGAGTCTTAATGGCACAACACGCTGACGACGTGCTTCTGTTCTGCAAAAACAGACACATACTCAGAGCCTTCAACCCCATACAGAGACACCTCCGTCTCACACAGCAGTGGTGTCGGCGTTGGCGGATGTCCGAAAATCCGAACAAAAGCCACGCCATACTTTTCACAAAGCGCCACACTCCCGCAGACTGCCCCAAACTCAGCTTCCGAGTTCGAAGGATAGAGTGGACTAACTCTGTCCGATACCTTGGAGTAACATTGGATAGAGGCCTAACCTTTCGCCAACACATCAGAGACCTAGCGACTAGGGTACAGGGAGCAAACGCTTCCCTTTATCCTATGCTGGGGTCGAGCTCGATGCTACCGCTTGGCCTGAGGTTCTATCTCTTCCGAGCGCTGGTGATCCCCATGATGCTATATGCCTGCGAGATCTGGGGCATGGCCGTAGATAGCTGGTTGGCATGGCTTCAACGTGCACAGAATAGAGGGCTACGGTCTGTCTATTCTGTGGGTCGCTATTTACCTACCAGGTTGCTTCACGAAGCCTCGGGACTTCCATATGTGGAGGACAAAGTTAGGCGCCGGGCATCAAAATTCTACGCAACTTTACCAACTCACAGAAGCGCCCTTGTTAGATCACTGGGAGATTATGACCCCACTAGACGCCGTTCTAGACAACATCGGGTGCCCCGCATGGCATGCGGGCACCCAAGATGACCCAGGAGCTAATCCTAACAGCAGCTAAAGCTGAGCTGCACATAATATCCTAAGTTGTTTGGCAACAAAATTCTCCCCAACCCAAAACAAAATTAAAAACGCCAGGGTGCTGGGAATTGCATCCTGTCCTTTCATCCCGATGGCACAAATTGGTACCTCACAAAATTCTTCAAATATGAAAACCTACACCATATCCATCCTACAATATCCCGTTCAAATAACTTACCTGCGGTAAAACCCTTAACGGGTGGGCATGCAGCAAAAACCTTCTGGCTATATACAGCCAGCCAGCACGTCATGGTCATGGTCATCCGGAGTTTTTTTTTCAAACGTAATCACTGCTGATGAAACCTGGCTACATCATTTTGATCCTTAGAGCGAGCAGCAAAGCTCAGTGTGGAAATCTCCTTCATCACCAACCCACAAAAGAGCAAAAGTGGTTGCTTTTGATGGGAAAGTTATGGTCATCTAATTCTTTGATATTCATGGAATGGTTTATCAGCATGTTGTACCTGCACACACATCAGTAACTGGACAATACTACAGGGTTGTCCTGAAACCATTGCAAGTCAATATCAGGCGCAAAAGACTACATTTTCTTGAAGCAGGCTGGATGCTGCACTACGATAATGCGTGGCCGCATATTGCCAATGTTGTTGCTGGATATCTTGCAAAAATCAACGTGAAGTCCATCCCTCATCCTCCCTATAGTCCGGATTTATCTCCATGTGACATTTTGTATTCCCTAACTTGAAGAAAGGGCTTCGCGGGAGGTGTTATCTATTATCAGAAACAGTGGTGAAGGCTGCGGAAGCGATTTTGAAGGATCTCTGAAAAATGGTTTCCAGCATGTCTCTGAAGACCGGCAGAAACGCTGGAACAGGTGCACCGCATTCAGGGGAGACTATTTTGAGGAGAAACATCAAAATTTTGAGAATGAGTAAAGTTACATTGTCAAACAAAGTAATTGTTATCATTATTTATTGTAGAGCCCTCGTACTTAACTTGATGATCAAGCTGTATATATCTGTGATTCTCAGGTCAACGAGTTTCCACTTTAAGGCGGGTTTCCAAGAGTAGCTGAAATGAAATCCAATATCATGGTTAAGCGTGCTCCTCTCGGTGTAAATGACCAAAGCCTCCTTAACTCTCCGCTCTCAGTAACATTTGCATTTTGCCAAGATGGTCGTCTGACGAACGTTGGCTCTATGGTCGTTATCGAAACAATGCTCTGCCAGTCCACACTTCTCAGGCTGCATTAAACGAATGCTCAGTTAATGTTCGATTATTCTAGTAGCGTTGGTCCTTCCGGTTTGTCCTCTATACGGTGTCCCACATTCACAGGGAATGTGGTATACTCCTGGGACCAGGAAGTCCAGTTTGTCGTTCGACGGTTTCAACAGATGTTTGAACTTTGGAGGTTGCTTGTGGATGGTCCTGATGTATTTGTTGAGAATCCTACTCATTCTGCCGGATAGGTTGCCAGTAAACGTTGTGCAGACTGTAGTGGTAGGCTAATCTGAAAAAGGTATTTGGTTCAGATATGCGAGTACAGTCAAATAAAATAAAATGCATTTTTGTCTGGTTTAAGGGCAGGACATAGAAATCATACGGGGAGGATTAAGCGTCCCACACGTGGTACGTGATTACCGAACAAAAGGACATTCGCATGCAGGTCTGCAGGCAATTAAAGTTGATGTTAGAGGAAGGTCCGGGGTTTCTTTCCAACGTTATCTCTGCTGATGAAACTTGTCTACATCATTCTGATCCTGAGAGCAAGCAGCAAAGCTCAGTGTGGAAATCGCCTTCATCAACAACCCTCCAAAAAACAAAAGTGGTTGCTTTTGATGGGAAAGTTATGGTCATGTCATTCTTTGATATTCATGGAATGATTTATCAGCAAGTTGTACCTGCATACACATCAGTAGCTGGACAATACTACAGGGATGTCCTGAAAACATTTCAAGACCATAGCAGGCGCAAAAGACTACATTTTCTTGAAACAGGCTGGATGCTGCACTACGATAATGCGCGGCCGCATATTGCCAATGTTGTTGTTGAATATCTTGCAAAAATCAAAGTGAAGTGCATCTCTCACCCTCCCTATAGTCCGGATTTAGCCCCATGTGACTTTTTCCTATTCGTAACTTGAAGAAACGTCTTCGTGGAAGGCATTATCCATCATCATAAGCAGTGGTGAAGGCTGCGGTGGCGATTTTGAAGGATCTCTCAAAGAATGGTTTCCAGAATGTCTTTGAAGCCTGGCTGAAACGCTGGAACAAGTGCATCGCATTCAGGGGAGACTATTTTCAGAAGGGCCATCAAAATTATGAGGTTGAGTGAAGATACGTCGTCAAAAAGAATGTAATCTTTCTTTATTGAACAGCCCTCGTACATTAAAATATTTACAGAGACTTTTTCATAAAAATCAACTATTTTACGTCATCATTGTGCTATGTCCTTAAGCGTTTTCAGTACATAATGTAATTATTCTTCCACCTCAAGAGATATGATCTCGAACCAGCTACACAATATGGCAGTGTTCTGGTGAAATAGCATGTTCAACTACGTATTAATTTCTTCATACTGTTAATGCAAGAAACGCGGAATGTGTCATCCACCGTGTCTTGCGGCTGTGAGTAAATTAATTAAAGCTAACCGGGTGTGAAACATGGCTTCCTTGCTCGAGTTATTAAAATAAATCATCCTGCAATCCTACACAGACAGCACAGATTTGCTTAAAATAATCCGATTCATTACATTCTCTACTCTTGAACAAACTACCTCACCAAACACCTGCCCGCCTCGGTAACGTGGTGGTAGCGTATCTGCCTCACGTTCAAGAGGTCCCGAGTTCGAATTTCGGTCAGGGTGAGTTACCTGAATAAGTTTTCTCCGGGGTTTTCCTTTATCATGAAAAACGAATGTCGGGTAACTCTAAGCTCTATGGAATCTGGGCTCATTTGAGTATAATTTCATCGATTCCATTCATCGTTCGATATGACTTAACGTTGGAGGACGAAAATAAAGAAAAGCACCCGTTTCCTATATCCATTTCAAGATAAACATAATCATATTGTAGTTGCAAGGGAATACAGTAGACTCTAAGTGATAGTCAAATGTTTTATATACATGACTTTCTCTACTGCTGTTCAAACACTTATTACTCTATCTACTTCAAGATAAACATTATCTTATTGCAGTTACTAGGGAATACAGTAGACTTTAAGTGATAGTCAAATGTTTTATATGCAAGGCTTTCTCTACTGTTGTAAAACACTTATTGCTCTATCTACTTCAAGCTAAACATTATCTTATTGTAGCTACTAGGGAATACAGTAGACTTTAAGTAATAGTCAAATGTTTTATATACATGTCTTTCTCTACTGTTGTATAAACACTTATTGCTCTATCTACTTCAAGATAAACATTATCTTATTGTAGTCACAAGGGAATACAGTAGACTTTAAGTGATAGTCAAATGTTATATATACATGACTTTCTCTATTCTTGTACAAACACTTATTGCTCTATCTACTTCAAGATAAATATTATCTTTTGTAGTTACAAGGGAATACAGTAGACTTTAAGTGATAGTCAAATGTTATATATACATGACTTTCTCTATTCTTGTACAAACACTTATTGCTCTATCTACTTCAAGATAAATGTTATCTTATTGTAGTTACGAGGGAATACAGTAGACTTTAAGTGGCATTCAAATGTTTTATATACGTGACTTTCTCTACTGTTGTACAAACACTTATTGCTCTATCTACTTCAAGATAAACATTATCTTATTGTAGTTACGAGGGAATACAGTAGACTTTAAGTGGCATTCAAATGTTTTATATACGTGACTTTCTCTACTGTTGCACAAACACTTATCTACTTCAAGATAAACATTATCTTATTGTAGTTATAAAGGAACACAGTAGACATTAAGTGATAGTCAAATGTTTTATATACATGACACTCTCTACTCTTGTACAAACCCTTATTGCTCTATCTACTTCAAGATAAACATTATCTCATGGTAGTTACAAGGGAATACAGTAGTGTCACCCGAGCGTTGGAACACCCTATAGACCAGCTGGGAGCGGGCGAGCAGGGGAGGTCCGTGTTAGCCACGCCCCCACTCGTTTGTCTTATAGTGGTGACCGGAGGTGGCTGGGAGAAAAAACATCACTGTGCCGTATCTTTCTGTTCCAACTGTGTTCTCGAACTTACGGGATATTTCATCTAGTGGAGAACCTTCCATATCGGCAAGCGGACCCTATATAAGCAGCAGGTCGGGCAAGAGGAGGTGTTAGTTAGTCAGAGTTCGTGGCAATCAGCGTAAGAGTGCAGTGCTAGTGAAAGGACGAGAAGACTGTGTATGTGCAACGGAAGAATTTACGTAATTGTGACCGTACAGTGGAATTGTAACGGACGAACTGGTGAATCGTAATTGTGTGCATTACGCAATTCCGTGTAATTGGCAAGTTTTTAACTGTAAGTCTGGGGAAATAAAGAACATTTTTAGGTGGTGCAATTGGACCTTTCACTTCACGAACCCACAAAGTCACAATTGGTGTCAGCAGTGGGATATAACACAATGGAGGCAGCATTAGAAAAGATTTTAGCGGAACTGAAAGAAATGAAGACGGCAAATGAAAACCTCGCTGCAAAAACATAAGCGGCAAATAACAACCTGGCCGCGGAACTGAAACAAATGAAGACGGCCAACAACAACATCACCGGGAAGATGGAAGAAATAAAGAGCGAATTGACCACAGAAATCAGGGCAGCGAACGACAGTCTGGCCACGGAAATGAAGGAGGCGAACGAGGTCCTCGCCGCCAAGTTTGAGAAACGGTTGGCCGGCATGAGGGATGACCTCACGAATCTGGGCAAGCGGATGGGTCAAGTGGACGACCGCCTTAATGATTTAGAGGAAAAGGCCGACAACATCGCAAAACCCCTCACCCGCCTGACGGAGGAACACCGGCCTTATGTGTGGACAGAGGACGCCGAAAACGCTCTCCAGCACCTAAAGGAGACCCTGTGCAGTGCTCCAATTTTAGGTTTCCCACAACCGGGTGGCGCCTTCATTGTGGACACCGACGCTAGCGACCATTGCATTGGAGGTGTCCTATCGCAGATCCAGGACGGCCATGAGCGGGTGATAGCCTACTACAGCAAGACGCTATCCAAGGCAGAGAAGAACTAATGCGTCACCCGACGAGAATTATTGGCGGTAGTAAAGACCTTGGAGTACTTCTAGAAGTACCTGTACGTTCAGTCATTCCACCTGAGGACTGACCATTCCGCCCTAACCTGGCTATTGAGCTTTAAGAACCTGGAAGGCCAGACGGCACTTTGGGTCCAGAGGCTGCAGGAGTACGACTTCACCTCGGAACATCGTAGAGGGAAGAGCCACGGTAACGCAGACGCCATGTCCCGAAGACCCTTGTCCAGTAGAGTGCGGCCAGTGCACAAGAGTGGAAGAGGAGCAGTATGCCGCAGCAGTCCGAGTAGTTGTGGCAGTGCCTGCGGACGGCTGGGAGAGCGCAGGCCTGAGGAGGGAGCAGCTGGCGGACGCAGACTTGGGGCCACTCTTGAGGGAAATGGACGCAGGGACAAGACCAACCTGGGAGGACATCGCACCAAGGGGCACCACCTATAAGTCGTACTGGGCCCAATGGGACTCGCTGAAGACCAGAGAGGGCGTGCTGTTCCGGGTATGGGAGTCACCCGATGGAAAGGCGCAGAGAGAACAGTTGGTACTTACCCGGAGTAAGGTCCCGGAAGTTTTGGAGGAAGTGCACGCCGGTACTTCAGGAGGACACCTGGGAGCGAACCGAACGATTCACAAACTACGGCAGCGCTACTACTGGCTAAGACTCCGAGTAGATGCTGGTGGTGCACCTGGACCGCCTGGCACGCTACGATGGTGCTGTTCGAGACGACCAGCTTTGAGGAGGGAGCAGTGACACCCGAGCGTTGGAACACCCTATAGACCAGCTGGGAGCAGGTGAGCAGGGGAGGTCCGTGTTAGCCACGGCCCCCCCTCGTTTGTCTTAAAGTGGTAACAGGAGGTGGCTGGGAGAAAAAACATCACTGTGCCGTCTCTTTCTGTTCCACCTGTGTTCTCGAACTTACGGGATATTTCATCTAATGGAGAACCTTCCAGATCGGCAAGTGGACCCTATATAAGCAGCACGTCGGGCAAGAGGAGGTGTTAGTTAGTCAGAGTTCGTGGCAATCAGCGTAAGAGTGCAGTGCTAGTGAAAGGACGAGAAGACTGTGTATGTGCAACGGAAGAATTTACGTAATTGTGACCGTACAGTGGAATTGTAACGGACGAACTGGTGAATCGTAATTGTGTGCATTACGCAATTCCGTGTAATTGGCAAGTGTTTAACTGTAAGTCGGTGGAAATAATGAACATTTTTAAGTGGTGCAATTGGACTTTTCACTTCACGAACCCACAAAGACACAGTATACTTAAAGTGATAGTCAAATGTTTTATATACATGACTTACTCTACTCTTAAACAAACACATATTCCTCTACTGTCCAGCAACGCAAAGGAGGTTCCTAAAAAGAATGTGCTGTCTTATACAGTGTGACAAGGACAGTCAATATGTGTGGCAGAGAACGACTGCTACACAAGGAACAGAACCGTTAAACAAACATATGCTGCATTCAATTTGTACACCAATGCCAGGAAGATTCTTCACAAAACAGAAGCTGTCAGAATGTTTTTGAATGGTCTGTAGTTTTACTGACATGGGTTGTCATAAACATGTCCTGGGAGGGTGTAGGAACCTTCTGTAATCCCCCTGCGTCTCAGGCCTCGGAGACACTCTCCTGTGGAGGACTGTATCTACTTCAAGATAAACATGATCTTATTACAGCAGCGCAATATCTGGTGTTTTGTGTGTTTATGTAGCCTTACAGATGAAACCATGTCTCATCTGTAAACCACGATATGGAGAAAACGTCTGGACGTGGAATAAGAAACCATCGACAGTAACTGATTCGTTTATCATTATCTGCTTCTTACAATTGTTACACCATATGCACTCTGTAAGGTCGCAGCTCTTTGACATGTTCCATATGAATACCCTGATTCCTGGCTCAATCGACACAACGATTTGTTTGGAGAATTTAATAGCCATCTGCGAACATCTGTAACAGATGACGGTCTATGTTTTCCACTCTCACTAATGAGTGTACCAGTTGTCTACAGCTTTCTTAAAATATTTCACTTTGTCGGAACATCGCGTACATTAAATTCTCTTAGAAATTCCCGTTGTGTTGTTAGCACAACAATATGATTTCAAAATGTATAGACGCTCTCGTAGTCAGTACTGCATGTTATTGTACATTTAGGCTCTGTTTCATAAAACGTTGCCCCGCTGACATGTATTAATCCGCGTTCAACTACTTTTCGCCTCATCCTAATTGGCTAATGTTTTCGCACCATAGGCCATAGGCGGTGCCTTCCCGTCACATTTAAATCTGCGGTAAACGTCATAATAATTACAAGGAAGATAGATTAAATCATACAAATAAGAATATGAAGTTTATAATGAACCTGAGAAAGTTGAAGCTGAATGAATGAGCAATGAAACAGAAACAAGTATATAATGAAAGGCCTTCGGCCTCTTCGACTGGGATTTTTTAAATCACCACACATACCTTGCAAAAATGCTTGTCTTTCAGTCTAAAATTCGTGTCAAGCCAAACTTGTCGTGTGTCCTTCATTCACCGAGGTCTCGACAAGGTAGTATATTTTGCGACTTGTATCTCGGTACAGTCTGTAACTGTAGGCAGCCGCAAATCCTTTGGGTTCCCACTGCCAAATACCTTGGCGTCCACCTCGATCGCGGTCTCACCTACGCACCTCATGTCCGGGTCAAAGCCGGACAAGGGCCTTCAGCGCTAACGCAGTTATACCCAGTTCTCAAATCCACCATGCCAACGCACCTCAAACTACGCCTGTATCGGGCGATTATACCGCCCCTTATTCTGTACGGCTGCGAAGTCTGGGGATCAGCGGCTCCCATCACTATTCGCAGACAACAGCACATCCGGAACAGGGCACTGCGCATAATCTACGATACCGGGCGTAGATTCCCGTCCCACATCCTTCATACCTACTCCGGGGTCCCGTACATCGTGGACGATAAGCTGGACTCCCATCCCAATATCCCGGTGAACACCCTTGGCCGTTACAACCTCAGGGCTCCACGCCGTCGAACGGGCTACCGGCTGCCCAAAGATGCTTTGGGTAACTAGAACTGAACAGGACCACATTCCCCTGACTCCAACCCCCCAAGTCCAGAAATTGGCTTGGTAAACTCTATACCTAAACGCTGTTCCTTTCCCTCTAGCCTGTTAAGCGGACGGTGCTCAGATGCCTCCCAGGCAGGCGGAAGAGTGCAGCCAGCACTGGACGCATTCCCCCCACGGGGCGACAGCGCGCACAAGGCTAGATATTCCATTGCCGAAAACAACCGCTTGAGACAAAAGATGACTCTTTTATACTGCCCAGATAAAGAAGCAATAAGCGGCTATGTGCTGGGCAGCAAACACTCCGTCCAGGTAAACGTGGACGACTCGACTCTTCTGCTGGTCTGCTGCTGGTAGAGTCTGATTATCCTTAAATAACGTCTTCGCCACACAGCAATATCGCCCCTGGAGTGTTAAGTTTTCCTGTTATCTCAATTTCATGTCGCGATGTTCCTACGCATCTAACACTCACACCTGTAAGTTCAGAGCACAGCTGTTCGACTTCTCTCAATAACAGACGTATTCTTCTCTGTGAGTACACTAAAAACATGCATTACAATTCTTTTTTCGCCGCTTTGTAAAGGTTTTCCCTTGAGATGCTTAAGCGAAAAACTGGCGGTAGACTCTGTCATTATACATATAATAAGTACACGCGCAATAAACGATCAATAAAATAATTAGGCTCTCGCATTCGGCACAGCACACCGTCGAATGGCGATTTATGGCTAATCCAGTTCAAAACAAGGTCAGTGATAAAAGTCATATAAACATTTATGTCATCACTACCACTAAATCACGTGATATCGTGCCATGTGCTTGAGAGTAAAGGAACCTCCTCTTTACTTCGTTTAAGAATTAACATGCATGTCACATAAATCAACTCTGTTGCATAATATATTTAATTAAATTAGTAACGAAAATGTAAATTTGACAATTCCCTTCCAACATATAGAGATATGTCACTATGTTAAATAACGAACTATTTTTTACCGCACAACAATCTTTATTACAACAGCGCCAATGAGAGGTGATTAGGTCACGTGACCGTTAAGAGTTATGGGGCAAGCTTATGTGAAACAAGAATTAAGACTGTCAACTGTGAACAATTGTCACTGTTGACCAGGGACGGCTTCTCAATGGGGTAGCATGTTTGCGCTGCAACCAAAATACTGGGTCTCCCTTTAATTCAAGGGCATGTTCCATATGGCGTTTGGTTCGACCTTGTCTAGTGCAGTGGCCCTCTGTGCGCTGTGCTGTTTGCAGGTGCCAAGTAGTTCAATCTCAGTTGCAAACCACTGTATACAATGGGGAGGTATAGGGCAGGATGAACCTTAGGTGGGACGAGGCAAGTAGTGGGGAAGGGCGGGGCTTATGGCTGCATATGGTTGGTTAACCTAGCAGCCAGAGAATAGTGAATGCCAAGCCTTCTCCTGTTTTCAGCGCCACCTATAATTCTCATATTAAATGTTCGCATCGGTCAAATATTACCACAGATTACTATTACCTACCAGAGCATAGCCACATGTTTTGTGCCGTGTTTTGTTAGCTGTGTCGTGCTTTGAGTAGTGAATAAGAGTGATTTATTTAAATACAAGTATATTGTGTTATATAAGCAGAAACAATGAATTCCATAAAGGGTCTATTAGCACATCCTTTTTAAAAATGAGCTTAGAAGAAGAAACCAAAATTAAGTGACTTGGAAGTCCCATGCCAAATATAAAAGTCACATAGGTAGTCAAAAAAAAAAAAAAAAAAAAACAAGCTATTTTAACAGGAACTTTAACAACAATGTATATGAGAAATATAATTTGATGCGTGGTTGTAATATTAAAAATAGCCTGTTTTGCTTTCCTTGCGTTCTCTTTGGCGGTGAAGATCCGTGGACAAAACATGGCGTGAATGCTTTGCAGCATCCTCATGATCGCGCCAAAAGCACTAACTTAAAAACTGCACATGAAAAACAAAGTTTGGCTATGCTTGTCAATGTAAATATAGCAAAGCAGATGAAATGTGTAGGGTTTAACGCCCGCTTTTACTACATACGGCACCGCAGGCGATGACACTGATGATACATGAGATGAAGATGAAGCACCGGTGGAATGAGATGGCTGGGGAAACCGGAGATCCTGGAGAAAACCCGCCCCAGCGCCGTGTTGTCCACCACAAATCTCACTTTGCAAAGCAGATGGACAGTGCATATCGGAGAACAATTGAAGAACACAGCCAGAAAGTGGCTCAAAATAGGTATGTTTTAAACATTATTGTTAACTGCATTAGGTTTTGTGGAACCTTTGAGTTAGCTCTACGAGGACACAATGATTCATTTACGTCAAGCAATCCTGGTATTTTTCGAGGACTAATAAACTTCAGTGCAGAGCTAGACTGTGTTCTGAAAAACCTATCTGGAGAATACTGCAGTTTTTAAGGGGACCTCCAAGGCAATCCAGAACGAAATCTTGCAATGTACACTTGAAGTCGGCCATGAAGAGATATCAAGTCCAGTTATAGCTGCATAAATAGAAGAGTGTTATGGTCTAGAGTGTTTCTGAATTACGCATGTTGTGTTATACGCTGTGAATTACCGTTAACTTGTGTATACAGCAGTCTATAGTGGTAAGCTTAAACAACCGTTTTTTACTTAAAAAAATTAAATTGCATGGATAAATTTGTGAGCTACCGATTTTCAGAGCCACCAGCCACCCCTGCTGTTGACAATTCTCCTTGGGTCACTGAGATTAGTAAAACATATTTATAATTTCTACCAGATTTCAAAGGGGAATTAACGCCTATTGAAGTGGTTCAGGTTTATATGGATCACATTGTAGTTGTAAAAAAAACTTATAAAGTTGTAATGTTTTGCTTTTAAATGTCTAATGTAGAGTTTCAAAATAGGTGCCCTCTTGGTTTTAAATTTTGTTTCATATGTTACATGCAGTAATTCATTTCATTGGCATTACACAGTCCTTCGAACATTCTAGAGAAGTATAAATGACGTACTTCAGTTCAAATTATAATTGTTTAAAGTTGCCATTTCCCGCGATACCTGTATATCCAGGTATCCACCACTTACACGCGCCAGCAGCAACAAGAACATATTGTCAGCAGTAATTACGCCTTAATGCGCCGTGAAATAAAGAGAAAGAGACAGAGGGACGTTGGAAAAAGGAAGGTTTTAAAGCCTTGCTCCTTGCGATTAAATATTTATAAGGTCAGAACTTGAAACATCCGGAGCGGAAACGGGCAAGTCTAGGAATGTATTTAAATAATGCACTTGCTGATGCTCGTCTTTTTCTGCATATGCAAAAACTCTCTGGGACTCACAACAAACATATGCTCTTTGTCTTGCTACACAAAATCGGATCTGGAAGGGAAAGTACAGCCTGTTTACAAAACCACTCCCTAACGCCTCCTCTCTGTCTTCGAAAGAGATGTAAATGTGTAACAATCTCCTTCTTGTCTGTTACTGCTGTTACCATCATTTGTCTATTCAATCTCTCTCAATACTGTAATGTTATGACTTTCATAACTACTTACTACATTTTGCACTACATCGTTAAGCCATACCAGACAATGAATAAAATGATGTTAAATGTGCCCAGGGTACATGGAGCTTAGAGTTAGAAGACATTCACCTTTCAGGATAAGGGAATACCTCCAACGTTAAGTCATATCAGACGAGGAATGAAATGATGTTCAAATGAGTACATGGTACATAGAGCTTAGAGCAACCAGACATTCATCTTTCAGGATAAGGGAAAGTTTCCTACGTTAAGTCATATCAGACGATGAATGAACTGATGTTCAAATAAGTACAGGGTACATAGAGCATAGGGTTACCAGACATTCATCTTTCAGGATAAGGGAAAACCTCCAAGGTTAAGTTATATCGGACGATGAATGAAATTATGTTCAAATCGGTACAGGGTACATAGAGGTTAGAGTTACCAGACATTCATCTTTCAGGATAAGAGAAAACCTCCAAGGTTAAGTCATATCGGACGATGAATGAAATGATGTTCAAATGAGTACAGGGTACATAGAGCTTTGGGTTACCAGACATTCAAGTTTCAATATAAGGGAAAACCTCCAAAGTTAAGTCATATCGGACGATGTAGGTAATAATGCTGAAATGAGTATAGGGTACATAGAGCTTAGAGTTACCAGACATTCATTTTTCAGGATAAGGGAAAACCTCCAAAGTTAAGTCATATCGGACGATGTAGGTAATAATGCTGAAATGAGTATAGGGTACATAGAGCTTAGAGTTACCAGACATTCATCTTTCAGGATAAGGGAAAACCTCCAAAGTTAAGTCATATCGGACGATAAATGAAATGATGCTGAAATGAGTACAGGGTACATAGAGCTTAGAGTTACCAGACATTCATGTTTCAGGATAAGGAAAAACCTCCAACGTTATGTCATATCGGACAAGAAATGAAATGATGTTTAAATGAGCTCAGGGTACTTAGAGCTTAGAGTTACCAGACATTCATGTTTCAGGATAAGGAAAAACCTCCAACGTTAAGTCATATCGGAACATAAATGAAATGATGTTCAAATAAGTTCAGGGCACAAAGAGCTTAAGTTACCAGGCATTCATCTTTTAGAATAAGGGAAAACCTCCAACATTAAGTCATATCGGACGGTGAACGAAGTGATGCTCAATTGAGTACAGGCTACATGGAGCTTAGAGTTGCTAGAGATTCATCTTTCAGGATAAGGGAAACCCTCCAACGTTAAGTCATATCGGACGATGAATGAAATTATGTTCAAATCGGTACAGGGTACATAGAGGTTAGAGTTACCAGACATTCATCTTTCAGGATAAGAGAAAACCTCCAAGGTTAAGTCATATCGGACGATGAATGAAATGATGTTCAAATGAGTACAGGGTACATAGAGCTTTGGGTTACCAGACATTCAAGTTTCAGGATAAGGGAAAACCTCCAAAGTTAAGTCATATCGGACGATGTAGGTAATAATGCTGAAATGAGTACAGGGTACATAGAGCTTTGAGTTACCAGACATTCAAGTTTCAGGATAAGGGAAAACCTCCAAAGTTAAGTCATATCGGACGATGTAGGTAATAATGCTGAAATGAGTATAGGGTACATAGAGCTTAGAGTTACCAGACATTCATTTTTCAGGATAAGGGAAAACCTCCAAAGTTAAGTCATATCGGACGATGTAGGTAATAATGCTGAAATGAGTAAAGGGTACATAGAGCTTAGAGTTACCAGACATTCATCTTTCAGGATAAGGGAAAACCTCCAAAGTTAAGTCATATCGGACGATAAATGAAATTATGCTGAAATGAGTACAGGGTACATAGAGCTTAGAGTTACCAGACATTCATGTTTCAGGATAAGGAAAAACCTCCAACGTTATGTCATATCGGACAAGAAATGAAATGATGTTTAAATGAGCTCAGGGTACTTAGAGCTTAGAGTTACCAGACATTCATGTTTCAGGATAAGGAAAAACCTCCAACGTTAAGTCATATCGGAACATAAATGAAATGATGTTCAAATAAGTTCAGGGCACAAAGAGCTTAAGTTACCAGGCATTCATCTTTTAGAATAAGGGAAAACCTCCAACATTAAGTCATATCGGAAGGTGAACGAAGTGATGCTCAATTGAGTACAGGCTACATGGAGCTTAGAGTTGCTAGAGATTCATCTTTCAGGATAAGGGAAACGCTCCAACGTTAAGTCATATCGGACGATGAATGAAATTATGTTCAAATCGGTACAGGGTACATAGAGGTTAGAGTTACCAGACATTCATCTTTCAGGATAAGAGAAAACCTCCAAAGTTAAGTCATATCGGACGATGTAGGTAATAATGCTGAAATGAGTACAGGGTACATAGAGCTTTGAGTTACCAGACATTCAAGTTTCAGGATAAGGGAAAACCTCCAAAGTTAAGTCATATCGGACGATGTAGGTAATAATGCTGAAATGAGTATAGGGTACATAGAGCTTAGAGTTACCAGACATTCATTTTTCAGGATAAGGGAAAACCTCCAAAGTTAAGTCATATCGGACGATGTAGGTAATAATGCTGAAATGAGTATAGGGTACATAGAGCTTAGAGTTACCAGACATTCATTTTTCAGGATAAGGGAAAACCTCCAACGTTAAGTCATATCGGACGATAAATGAAATTATGTCCGAATGTGTACAGGGTACGTAGAGCTTAGGGTTACCGGACATTCATCTTTCAGGATAAGAGAAAACCTCCAGCGTTAAGTCATATCGGACGATAAATGAAATTATGTCCGAATGTGTACAGGGTACGTAGAGCTAAGGGTTACCAAACATTCATCTTTCAGGATAAGAGAAAACCTCCAGCGTTAAGTCATATCGGTTGATGAATGAAATGATGTTCAAATCCGTACAGGGTACATTGAGCTTACCGTTACCAGACATTCGTCTTTCACAATAAGGGATAACTTTCAACGTTAAGTCATATCAGACAATGAATGAAGTGATGTTCAAATGAGTACAGGGTACTTAGAGCTTAGACTTACCAGACATTCGTCTTTGAGGATAAGTATGTTTGAGGGGTCAGTACTACTCTTAAGTTGACGCTCTGAGTTGAAATCTGATCTACTGACTAACTCCCAACTCAGGGTTAAGCAGTGATAGAATATGAGCCGTGCCAACGTGACGTGACTAAGTCCATTTAGCATTTCCAAATTTGAAAGTTACGTAGGCATTACCCAATTGAATTGAAGCAGATCAGAGCTGCGATCCAGCGCATACGTGACTCGTATAACCCGTTCATCGTCCATGTGCCCGTAGCTGATATGGACAAACAGGAAACGGTGTCATAGGTTCAGAACAAGTGCAATCTGACAGATTCTGATCTCATTAATGGTCATAATTAAGAAGTCCAGAGCTTGCAAATAATACAAGTCACAAAATTGAGTAGGAGGGGGTGTCTTAAAGCTGTAATTATCACCCGGTGGATTTTATGCCACAGTGATGAACATTTTTAAGTGTTAGCATTGATCCATCGGGACATAATGTTGGTAGTTTGAGTCATTTTGGTCCTTTTTACAGCGGAAGCGAAAAGTGAATGTGATGGAAAATGGAGAAAATTGCGGCTCGTGGTGTGATCAAGTTTCTGCATTTGAAGGACAAATCTGCGCGGGAAGTCCTTGATGAGATGACGGTTGTTTATGGAAATCATGCCCATGGTGAGGTGGAAAAGGAATTTTCAAACTGGCCACATGTCCCTGACAGATGAGCCAAGAGCTGGTAGACCGTCAGCTGTCACAGTGAAGAAAGTGGAGTGTTTAATACTGGAAGACAGACGAGCAACGATCCAAATGATCATGAATGAGACACATCTTAGTTATGGTAGTGTGTGGAAGAACTGCACATGTGTAAGTTGTCTGCACGATGGGTTCCACGTTTGCTAACCCCTTTCCAAAAGCAAACACATCGTGACTCTTCAAGATAAATTTTGGAACAGAGTGAAGATGACCTTTTTGATCGCCTGGTAACTATTGATGAATCCTAGATCCATCGGTAAGGTCCAGAGGCAAAACGCAATCTTTGGCATGGAAACATGCCGATTTCCCCACTACCAAACAGGCAAAGATGCCAATGTCAGCTGGGAAGGGCAGGCTTTCAGTTTTCTGCTACTGTCGTGGAGTCATTCTTACAGATTATCTTACCAAGGGTCAAACCATGATTGGCAGATACTACTGCAATGTTCTGGACAAGTTACGATCAGCTCTGATTAAGCTGTATGCTCTCCAAAGTTGTTCGTCTTCTGTCTGACAATGTACCAGCTCATTCATCTCAAGTTGTAGTTGGCAAAACAAGGGAATGTGACTTTGTGACCTTACAACATCCGCACCCGCCTCAGTAGCGTGGTGGCAGCATGTCTGCCTCACGTTCAAGACGTCCCGAGTTCGAATCTCGGTTAGGGTGAGTTACCTGGATAAGGTTTTTCCAGGGTTTTCCCTTATCCTGAAACATGAATGTCAGGTAGCTCTAAGCTCTATGGACCCTGGACTCTTTTGAGCATCATATCACCCATTTCATTCATCGTCCGATATGTCTTAATGTTGGAGGACGTACATCACAAAAAAAACGTACTACGCGCGCCTTATTCGCCCGATCTCGCACCAAAGGACTTCCTCTTGCTCCCGGAATTGAAGAATCCACTGCATGGTCGTCGATTTAACGACATAAATGACGTCATTAATGAACTGGAAGAATAGCTTAAAGGGAATTCTGCAGAATTCTACAATCAAGGTATTCGGAAGGTCAGGAAATGCCTTCAAAAAAGTGTATTACTGGAGGTTGACTACGTAGAGAAAAATAACAAACACATATCAAGACAAACTCTCTATTACACTTACATTAATGTTACATCCCCTCGTATTGTGTCATAAAATTCTAGAATTTGATATTTTCTTAAGAATTCCTTATCAATACATGAGAGAGTATAGAAAGCTTTTCCAAAAATGATTCCACGGTATACCATGAAAGTATTCATACCATGAAAGTTCTTAGATTTTAAATTTATTCAAAATTTCTATAGCAATTTTTGTGAAAATGAAAAATTTGAAGGAATTTTTATGTTAAATAGGGAAGATGGGCCGAGTACTGCACACCTAAGTTTTTCTGTTTTTCAAAATTCAAAGAAAATGCAATGTAGAACAAGTAGCGTGTTACTAGTATCACGAAGCTGATAACATACAGAAACAGCATTAGTAATGAATGCCCGCCTCGGTAGCGTGGTGGTAGCATGTCTGCCTCACGCTCAAGACGTCCCGAGTTCGAATCTCGGTTAGGGTGAGTTACCTGGATAAGGTTTTTCCATGGTTTTCCCTTATCCTGAAATACAAATGTCGGGTAACTCTAAGCTCTAAGGACCCTGGACTCATTGGAGCATCATTTCACCAACTCCATTCATCGTCCGATATGACCAAACGTTGTAGGACGTAAATTACAAAAAAGGTAATGAATATTCAGGAACGCGAGTCATGTTGACTTTTAATAATCAAAGTAAATATTAGTGATAACTGCACATCTCAAAAAGTGTTTCCCAGTACCGGACTGACGTAAATAAATACATATTTCTAAATAAAGGAAAAGGAACTGCATAATAAATCACAAGATAATTATTCTTATCATAATTATTGTATTTTTGAGATAAAAACAAAACACAGTAACATGATAATATATTTTTCAGAGCGTTCTCTAGAGATTATCACAACAAAATAAAAATATTGTCACCCGAGCGTTGGAACACCCTATAGAGGCAGCTGAGAGCGGGAAGCAGGGGAGGTCCGTGTTAGCCACGCCCCCTCCCCTCGTTTGACTTATAGTGGAGACAGGAGATGGCTGGGACAAAAAACATCACTGCGCCGTCTCTTTCTGTTCCACCTGTGTTCTCGAACTTACGGGATATTTCCCCTAATGGAGAACCTTCCAGATCGGCAAGCGGACCCTATTTAAGCAACACGTCGTGCAAGAGGAGTGAGTCAGAGTTCGTGGCAATCAGCGAAAGAGTGCAGTGCTAGTGTAAGGACGAGAAGACTGTGTATGTGCAACGGAAGAATTGACGTAATTGTGACCGTACAGTGGAATTGTAACAGACGAACTGGTGAATCGTAATTGTGTACATTACGTAATTCCGTGTAATTGGCAAGTGTTCAACTGTAAGTCGGTGGAAATAAAGAACATTTTTGAGTGGTGTAATTGGACTTTTCATTTCACGAACCCACAAAGTCACAATATCTTAGAAGTAATCAAGTGATAAAGTCTATAAAAATCAATGTTCTATTGCCCTGTACATTCAATATGTGTCCAACCATTCAACGATACACTAATTACTATGAACCCAAGCCTCATCTGTGATTTCTAAGCAAATGATACACTCTGTTAGAACACTTCAATCGACACTGGTTTGGTTCCAAAATTTAATTTTCTTTTAGTCTTCTAAGGCTCTTCACTATTTCCAGTTTTTGTTTGCACAGAGTTTGAGCTAGGTTCTCTATTTATAGTTTTATTAATGTTAGTCTTGCATCTCTTTGCTATCGGTTTGTTCTTTTGTTTTTCTGCCTTTTCTTGTAACATCAACTTATACAGAGTCGATGTTAATGTTTCAGAAATATATATTGCTACTCCCAGGCTCATTGATCCTTCTGTCACATTCTTTATTGCTTACTTCATATTTTTTCTAACCATTTTCCTTTCTTTTTGGTCTCCATGTTAACAAGAATGCCTATAAACACAAATTAATCTAATGTCAGTGCAAATTCAGGGGAAAAAATATACCTTCGCGTACGGTACTGGGAAAATTGCTATCGTACGGTACTGAGCAACTCACACGTACGTATATATAACGTCATAGCACGGCCCGATTCTTTTAAACCGACACTGTAATTTGTGTTTGTGTAGTCTACATAATACCAAATATTATGAGTACAAATACTTAATCAGTTCTTCACCGGACAAGGCAGCAGTAATATCAGCACAGCTCCAGTTCACTACACGACTTCTCTGAACAATAACTTCTGATTCAACGGACAAAGAAGAGGGAAAACCTTCTGTAGGTAACAGGGTAGTTGTTTGTCTAAATACACACACTGAGGTTCTACTATCTATCGGCAACTACGAGATACTGTCAGCGTACGGTACTGGGCGAGTCTCCCCTAAATATAAATTGAATTCTTACACATATAGGCGCTTTATGCTGCTTAGCGTCCGGTTCTATACAGGATGTGAAAGAAATGCATAATTTTTCTCAAAGGGCCCTATCAGGGCTCTATTCGTCATACATTTAAGTAATTACTTTCAACCAAAGCACTTGCCAGGGCTGTACAGAGTATTAGTTTGATTGTTAGTTCAGTAGAGGTGCGCCAGGGGCCACTGTCAATCTATGTCTTTATGCGTTGGTAGCTAATTTACAGGGAACATTTCGATGTAAATTTGCACAAGTTATCAGTGACGTGTGTTGAACGCATGGGCGGTTCTGAAAGGCCCGCAGCCATGTACACGGTGCCCTTTGAAACCCTGTCCTTAGTTCGAGATGTTACTTCGCAACGCCCCGTTTTGTATCCCATCAATCCGATGGGAAGCGTTGTTCGGTTTCCGAACGTTTTTGTTTACCTTCTGCACTCAACGCGACTTAAAAGTTCAGCTCACAGTTCCTAAACACACTAGGCATTTTTAAACAATAACTACAAGTTTTAAAATCTGGTCACTATGTGGTAATTTTAACATTCAGTTCTCTTTGTACTGCTAAGACATAACCGAATAGCGAAACCCCATTTCAGGAAATTAATACATTTTTTTTAAATTTATTTGAATAGAAGCTAAATTTTCAAAGGGTAGAGTCAGACAGAAAAACTCATTACCACAGAGGAGATTTCAACCACAGATCTCCCCGTCTTCACCGGTTGATTTTAACCAATGAGCCACCATGTCAACATGCCAGTAATGCTCCAAATATTATGTGTTTCAAATGGTAAGAATTCTCGTGTGTAGCCAATCAGATGCGTTAGAGACTTCGCCGTTGCCACCTCGTTATCCCCACTTTTCTGATACTTCCCTCTCTCTTGCAAAATTGCGAGTGTTCGTGGCGCTAACGCAAACTGAATTTTCCAAAGTTTTATAATAATGCAGTTATTGAATCACAATTGTAACATGAATATTCATATATTACGCAAATGTATTAAATATTTGGTTTAAAGTTAATTATTGTTTATGAATTACTTATTTTCTAAGCCAACGAGAATGCCAGCGGTGCATTCCGTATAGTTTTTTTTTTTTTTAATTTACGTCCTCCAACGTTAAGTCATATCGGACGGTGAATGATGAAGCAAAAATAATGGTAAACAAAGAGTTCTACGTTGCGGCGCCAATTTGTAACTAAAATGTTTATGGTTGAGCAAATAAGTCGGCGAGCAAAGAGGTTTCTCTCAGGGTATGCGTGGATGGATGTGAGAAGGAGATTTTCACAACACTGGAATGCCCGTCTCCAAATTGTTTATTCACTGCTTCTTCTTTTCAAACTTCTAAATGAAAGTTGCTGACCAAGGGTTACCAATCTCGGTTTAGAGTTACTGAATGCAAATTTTTTATTACTCGATACATTTTTATGACCCGACAAATATTCAAGACAGAACAGGTTGACCGCCCTAATAGGCTTCACGTCTCAGACTCCTCTCTTGTCTCAGCGGCTGCACGCCGAAGACCCTTCTGATCGGCTTCAAGCCGAAGACTGTTTATAATGGCTTCCTGGCCGCGAACTAGCCACATCGGCCTCACGCCGAAGAGTGCCCTCTAACCACAGCTGCGCGTGTGTATATATAACTTTCACTCTCAAAATTCCTTTTCAAACAAAATCCCTTTTGTGGCTGTTTTGGTCGCCATTGTAAATGATCCAAAGAATTCCCTATTCATACACGTCAAGTGACAATTCCTTTAGAAATCTTCTAAAGACACTGCTTCTTACATGGCTTTGTTATACACTTTCCCCATCATAACTGGCCTTGCCCTGGTCGTGACAAAGAACCAACATTCCTTTGACATCTATCATGATTCTTTGCTTCTGGCAAACCATAATTTCAGTGTTAATGAATTTGGTGAAATGATGTTCAAATGAGCCCGGGGTCCATGGAGCTTAGAGTTACCTGACATTCGTCTTTGACGATAAGGGAGAACCCTGAGAAAACCTTATCCAGGTAACTCACCCTGACCGAGATTCGAACTCGGGACATCTTGAACGTGAGGCAGACATGCAACCATCAACGCTACCCAGGCAGATATCCGTATAGCTGTGAATGTTACTTACGTGAAGAGATAACTCGTCATTGTCACTGTCTTCAACGTCTGAGTATTAAATTTATGATGATAGGTTCCAAAATCTTGTTTCGTGCTATCTCTTTCCAAAACTCGTCTTCTTGTAGTTTATCTAATGTCTCACACAGTTTTCTCAATATTGTTGTGTTCCTTGGGAATTTCTTTGTGAATAAGTCGTTCAAAGTCAGTTTAAAAATATTATTTCTGTTTGCAACATAAATTGAGCCCACATTAACTCATTTGAATTGTTCTAGAAGTAATAAGTAGGGAGGGAATTTTAACCGCGTCTCGTTGAACCAGCTGATACAACTTCATGGAAGAGTAACTGAATAATGCTGCTTTGAACTCTCTAGAGTAAATAGAGATTACGAACCATTCATAAACAAAGATATAATGTGACCAGACACGTTCTGGAAGACCAGCGAGAAGTGTATCGTTTCCTCTCATCGAATTTAACAAACACAACATGAAAAAAATACAACATGAAAAAATGTTACGTTTAAAAACAACAAAATGGGAGAAAATATTACTACAACCAATCAAGATCAAAACACAAACAAGTTCCCTACACAAGGTTATGGATTTAAAAATAGATCTGAAGCTTCCTAATTCTAAAGAAAACATTTTAATCAAAGAAAACCCACTGACCTTTGAACCAATTAATATTCAATTAGATTTAGAACAAATAGTTACAAAATCTGAAACTTCCAAACCTGTACTAAAAGCACTATCATTAGAAACTGTGTACAACAGATACCCACCTGAAGAATGGTTACGTATGTACATAAATGGATCTAACTTGGACAACAACTCAGGAGCAGGAATTAAGTGTGCACTGTTCTCATTCTATCAACCAGCAGGATACCACACAACAAATTTTGATGCAGAAGTTACGAATATTCATATTTCCCTGCAACACCTTCTATAAAGAAGAGATAAATTCAAAAATGCTGTCATACTTTCTGATTCTAAAAGAGCACTATGTGCAATAATTTCATGTAAAATGAGGTCAATCCAAATTAAAGAATGTCATAAAATTATCCAGAAACTTCGAAAACTGCAGAAAAGATTTATATTACAATGGATACCTGCACATGGCGGATTTGCTGGAAATGAATCAGCTGATTTTCTTGCCGAAAAAGGTGCAAATTTAATTCAGAACCAAAGTAAAAACTTACCCTTTACATCCATAAAAAGATTAATCAAAAGCAAATGTAAAAATAAACAAAACCAATCAATATCTAACAAAGCCAAAGATAAAAATGGAATATTTTAATTAAAAATCCAGAAATTATTCCAGAAATCCCACGTAAAGCTGCAGTAACAAATTTTAGATTACTTACGGAACATGATTATTTGGCCAAACACTTACACAGAATAGGAATTTATACAAGTCCAAATAGTCCTGTGTACGACAAAGATGAGGAAATGACTGAAGAACATCTTCTAACCTGTGAAGCCCTACCTGCCGGACCCACTACACAGAAATATTGGAGAGCAAGAGAGCTAATGGCTTCATTGCCAAAGCCTAGCCTTTGAAAACAAAGAGGAAATGACTGAAGAACATCTTCTAACCTGTGAAGTCCTACCTGCCGGACCCACTACACAGAAATATTGGAGAGCAAGAGAACTAATGGCTTTATTGCCAAAGTCTAGCATTTGACAACAAAGAAGAGGAAATGACTGAAGAATATCTTCTAACCTGTGAAGCCCTACCTGCCGGGTCCACTACACAGAAATATTGGAGAACAAGAGAGCTAATGGTTTCATTGGCAAAGTCTAGCATTTGACAACAAAGAAGAGGAAATGACTGAAGAACATCTTTTAACCTGTGAAGCTCTATCTGCCGGAACCACTACACAGAAATATTGGAGAGAAAGAGAGCTTATAGCTTCATTGCCAAAGCCTAGCATTTGAACAACAATTTAACAAACACCTTGGCTTATTCATCTTTTATCCACGTCATGTCAAATGTTGAGGTTTCATTTCTGAGTAATTTCAATTATACGTTCACGCATACAAGCCAACCAATAATGATATTCACTACAGTGCTTACGTCGCAATGCATTGTTATAATATAACAATGTTTTTCTTTAAGTCAGTACCGTTTTGGATTTAAAGAAAGGCGAGCATAGATGTCGCAATAATTTTATTTTTACATAAGGGCCTGTACGTTAATCTACGTTTCCACATAATTTCCGTGAATACTGAGGCACTTGTCATAACGTGGCACCAGTTTCTGAATACCCTCCTCATAAAATTCTGCCGCCTGACGTGTTAATCACTGTATCACAGCTGTTTTGACTTCGTTATCGTCTGGAAGACGCTGACCGGCCAGATGTTTCTTCAAGTGCAGGAACAAATGGTAGTCGCTGGGCACCAAATCAGGGCGGTATGGAGGATGATCTAGAGTTTCCCATTGAAAATATTGGATGAGATCTTTGGTCAGATTAGCCACTTGTGGACGGGCATTGTCATGCAGCAAAGCGATACCTTTACACAACTTGCCACGTCTTTTGTTCTGGATTGCACGGCGCAGATTCTTCAATGTCTCACAATAAGACGCTGCATTGTTTGTCTCGTTACGAGGCAGAAACTCCACTAGCAATACTCCTTTTCTGTCCCAGAAAAACTGTGCACATGATTTTCCGGACAGATATTATTTGCTTAAACTTCCCTTTTGTGGGTGATGATGAATGTCGCGATTCCATGGATTGTTGTTTCGTTTCTGGTGTGACGTAGGCCACCCATGTTTCGTCACCAGTAACAATTCGGTCTAAAAAATCTTCACCTTCATTGTGGTACCGCTCAAGGAAAGTCAATGCACTGCCTAAACGTTGGGTTTTGTGCAAATCCGTCAACATTTTTGGAACCCAACGTGAACACAATTTCCGGTACTTCAAGTTCTCGGTCACAATGCAATACAAAACACTACGAGAATATTGAGCAAAATAGTCGTACAATGAAGAAATTGTAAAGCGTCTGTTTTCTCTTACCTTTTCGTCCACGTTCTGCACCAAAACTTCAGTAACGATCGAAGGACGCCCACTCCGTTCTTCATCATGCACATTTGTGCGGCTATCTTTAAATGCTCTCACACATTTCCTTACCATTCCATCACTCATAATGTTTTTTCCGTAAACTTTACAGATCTCACGATGGATATCGATCGGTTTTACGCCTTTAGCACAAAGAAATCGTATAACAGCCCGTACTTCACAATCGGCGGGAATCACAATTGTCTGAGGCATCTTAAACACTCAGTAACCAACGTATACAATGAATAATCAGACTGTAATGACGTCAGTGCGTAGACAAGAGATAAATAAATAAATAAATAAAATCTGAATATTCTACCCCGGCACCTAGACAACTATACCGGGGCATTTATCCAAATTCTCTCTTTATTTTTCCATAAAATCCTTACAATTGTTGTAATTATACAAATCTCTCAGAATACTAATCTACAAAAATAAAATGAAATAAAATAACACAAATAAACACAAAAAATAAAAAAGCAAAAAAAAAAAAAAAAAAAAAAGAGAAAGAAAACAACTATAAAAATTACAAAATCCTTATTTTCTAAATCTACGTCTAAATCTACTAATTCTGTAGTCCACCATGGCCTCTGCCATCACTCTCTCCCTCCGCCGCCCATGCAGTCAACTCCATTGTTAGTTTATTCAATAATTCTTCCCGTCTTATCCTATTTTGTATTCTAGAACTGCTTCTTGGATCTTGTACTATTCTTCGCCTATTATCGACTCTTTCTCCTTTGAATATTTTTACCTCTCATGCTTTCTTACTTACAGAGTTAGTCAAAACTTGTAATTTATTTACTAATTGTGGATCTCGAATTATGTCATTTACGATATATCCTGCTAGCGCATGCCTCTCTTCTTGTTGGTGAATTGCATATCTTCCACATTCAAATACTACATGTTCAGGATTATCTTGTTTGTTACATAATTCACATATATCATTTTCAGTTTTATTGATTTTCTTCCAATAGGTCTTATAAGGTCCGTGTCCTGTTATATAATGTATAAATCCCTTTGTTGGTTTAATAAAATTCAATTTTAGTCTCTCTTTGACGTTCTGAAAAATTTCGAACACTCTTCTACCTTCTAGACTTTCTGTCCATTCTTTTTGCCATTTATCTTTTAAACTATTTTTAATCACCCAAGATTTGTTTGTTCTGACTCCAGTTATATTATAAACTTTTTCTAAGTTTCCTTTTTTCGCCAAAAGTTTTGCGCCCATCAATCTTATTAATAAATCAATCGGCCAAATGGCCGTTGTTACTAGCAATGCCATAGTTGGTGTTGTTTTTACAGCTCCTGTCAGACGTAATAATACTTTTCTTTGCGTTCTTCTCAACAATCTTCTTATTTGCACATCATCCATCCTTTCTGCCCAAACTGCTGCCGCATACGTCATAATTGAAGCAAAAATGGTGTTATGATATATCTGTATGTTACGCAATGGAAGTACAAAATTTAAATTGGTTATTCTTGCTAGATTTAGCATTATTTTCTCTGTTTTCTGCCTAATATACTCCGTGTGTTTTCTGAAATGAAATTTTTCATCTATCATGATACCCAAATATCTCATCTCATGTAGGTAACCAGCAGGCATGCGCGGAACGCCGACCATAGCGTTGCGGCGACGGAATCGCAAAATGGTACTGACTTAAAAAAACATGCCTCGTATATATTTAATAGTAGGCTATATACTGATTAGAGAGAAGACAGATTAAAGTATACACACTATTAACTTATTATGATAAATTAAGCTGCGTTATACTTAACAAATACCAAAGGACACTGCTATTGTATAATATTTTTGCATTCCTTTACCAGGTGGCTCTCTCACAACGAGATCTGTATGGAGTTGAATGCTGATTAAGATGTTATTGTTTATAGCGTAGAGTTCCTTCTGATATTTAACATTGTATTTCCTGTACAACTTTTCATACCACTGTCGTAAGAACCCTGTTTGAGGCAGGTTTTACTGCACCAGATTTGTACAAAAAATTCAAGAGGCAGATTGAATTAATCATGGAAGTATTTTAAACTGCAGTTCACTTTCTCTAAATAGAGTCATTATGCAGGAGTATATAATTAACGAAAACACCAGTAACTGATCCAAGGAAGTAAAGTCGTAAAATGCGACAATAGAGGACAGGTAAAGGAGAGATGCATGCCCTACCTCTGTTAGACGACATAAAAGGAGACAAGTCACGAAGTTGAGAATATTTCCTGAAGGCCAAGGAACTCTCGTCCTTTGTGTTAAAAGAGCATTAGAATACGGAAGGCGAGTTCAAAGAATTCCTGCTAATTACCCGTTTGAAAGGTAACTTCTTCTCTCAAATACAAGGAAAAACTTACGTCCAAACAGAGTTCCAATTACTGTTATCGGCAAACATTCCTGATAGGTACGACCTTTATCATTTGATTAACTTTATCGTTGTTAGGTGGAACTATTATCTAGTAGTGTAACAGTCACATTACTCCAAATAGAAGTTGATACAAGGAGGATAATACAGTAAGGGTCCACTCCTGATTATAGAGAGCTTAGACTCATCAAAACTTCATCTTTCAAGATAAGGGAAAACCTCTAACGTTAAGTCACATCGGGCGATGAATGAAATGATGTTCAAATGTGTACAGGGTTCATAGAGCTTAGAGTTACCAGACATTCATCTTTCAGTATGAGCGAAAACCTCCAACGTTAAGTCATAATGGACGATGAATGCAACGATGTTCAAATGAGTACAGCATAGATAGAGCTTACAATTGCCGGACAATCATCCTTCAGGATAAGGGAAAACCTCCAACGTTAAGTTATATCGGACCCTGAATGAAATGATGTTCAAATGAGTACAGGACAGATAAGGCTTAGAGTTACGAGACAATCATCTCCCAGGATAAGCGAAAACCTCCAACGTTAAGTCATAATGGACGATGAATGCAACGATGTTCAAATGAGTACAGGATAGATAGAGCTTACAATTGCCGGACAATCATCCTTCAGGATAAGGGAAAACCTCCAACGTTAAGTTATATCGGACCCTGAATGAAATGATGTTCAAATGAGTACAGGATAGATAAGGCTTAGAGTTACGAGACAATCATCTCCCAAGGTAAAGGGAAAACCTCCAACGTTAAGACATGTCTGACGATGAAAGAAATGATACTCAAATGTGTACAAGGTTCATAGAGCTTAGAGTTACAAGACATTCATTTTCAGTATAAGGGAAAACCTCCAACGTTAAGTTATATCGCACCCTGAATGAAATGATGTTCAAATGAGTACAGGACAGATAAGGCTTAGAGTTACGAGACAATCATCTCCCAGGATAAGGGAAAACCTGCAACGTTAAGTCATATCAGACAATGAATGAAATGGTGTTCAAATGATTGCAGAGTACTTAGACCTTTGAGCTACCAGACATTCATTTCTCAGGATAAGGGAAAATCTCCAACGTTAAGTCGTATCGGATGATGAACGAAATGATGTTTAAATGAGTACAGGATACAAGGAACTTATAGCTACCAGAAATGCACCGTTCAGTTTAAGTGAAAAGCTCCAACTTTAAGTTATATCCAACAATTAATGAAATGATGTTTAAATGAGGGTACACAGAGTTTAGAGCCACCAGTCGTTCATCATTTAGTATGTGGGAAGATGCTGCAAGTAACTCTGAGATTGGAGCTTTGTATCTATTGTATGGAAGGCAGACAAGCTATCAGATACGTGACTGACGCGGGCTGTGTTTGTTGGTGAACAACAGAGCTCGAAATTTAAGAGAAGATAAATTACAAATTTGGTATTACTGTTCACAATTTTACCAGTGTATGCATAAATATTTTGAGAATCTACCGAGTAAAAACCCTAAACTAGAAGCAATTTTTTTCTTTTAAAGTTTGTATTTTCTTAAAGCTCTGCAAATCTGCACGGCATCCACTATTAACAACGTATCATTCGAAGATAGCTCATGGGTTTTTTACATTGTTCTTTTTTTAATACCTCCCTTTACGTAACAAAACTGGTGCAAGTTGTTCAATTTGAGTATCATTTCTTGGTTTAGCTCTTTCTCTTAATGTGGTTTGGTTCAGAATTATACTCGCAAGGAAATGTGTGAAGGGGCTGTGCAATGGGCCTCCCCAAATACCTGCCAGAGGGCTCCCTTTGTAAATTAATGTTATTGAGAATCTGTACGGGCCTGCACTTCCGCCCTAATGGCGTTTTGTTAAGGATCTGTGTGTTGTCTGAGAGCAATATGATTTACGATGTAGGCCAGTGTGGTTTTGGAGCGGGTCGCTGCAATATTACGTCCAAAACTTTGCACGAGCTTGGGAATACACCAGAAGATTAGTTTTGTTCTTCGACACTGAACTTGCCTACCTATCTACACTAATATTACACTAGATAAGGAAACAAAAGAATGAAGGGGAACACCTCGTACAGTCACCTAAAAACATATAGGAGGAAGAGATGAAGCTAGGCAACCAAGGGAGGTGATACCATGTACACGGTGTTCATCTTTATATGTAATTTCACCGCGCGAAATTTGACGTCATCAATGCATCGCCGATGGAGCGAGTTTATATACAATTACTCTAGCGGCTAGATATCATATTTCATTTGCTGATAGTAGCTTTGAGGGTCTCGCTCTACTGGCAGGTAAATGTACTATTTGAGAGGTGCGTCTGCCCGCGTAATATAAAAGTGCGTAATCTCGCCTGGTGCCTGTTTTTAAAAAGCAATGCAATACAGTGCAAATCTTCTTCTTCTTCTTCTTCTTCTTCTTCTTCTTCTTCTTCTTCTTCTTCTTCTTCTTCTTCTTCTTCTTCTTCTTCTTCTTCTTCTTCTTCTTCTTCTTCTTCTTCTTCTTCTTCTTCTTCTTCTTCTTCTTCTTCTTCTTCTTCTTCTTCTTCTTCTTCTTCTTCTTCTTCTTCTTCTTCTTCTTCTTCTTCTTCTTCTTCTTCTTCTTCTTCTTCTTCTTCTTCTTCTTCTTCTTCTTCTTCTTCTTCTTCTTCTTCTTCTTCTTCTTCTTCTTCTTCTTCTTCTTCTTCTTCTTCTTCTTCTTCTTCTTCTTCTTCTTCTTCTTCTTCTTCTTCTTCTTCTTCTTCTTCTTCTTCTTCTTCTTCTTCTTCTTCTTCTTCTTCTTCTTCTTCTTCTTCTTCTTCTTCTTCTTCTTCTTCTTCTTCTTCTTCTTCTTCTTCTTCTTCTTCTTCTTCTTCTTCTTCTTCTTCTTCTTCTTCTTCTTCTTCTCCTCATCATAATTATTATTATTATTATTATTATTATTATTATTATTATTATTATTATTATTATTATTATTATTATTATTATTATTATTATTATTATTATTATTATTATTATTATTATTATTATTATTATTATTATTATTATTATTATTATTATTATTATTATTATTATTATTATTATTATTATTATTATTATTATTGTAATTTTACGTCCTCCAATGTTAAGTCATATCGGACTATGAATGGAATGTTTGAAATGATGCTCAAATGAGCCCAGGGCCCTTAGAGCTTAGAGTTACCCGAAATTTGTTTTTCAGGATAAGGGAAATACTCCAACGTTAAGTCATATCGGACGATGAATGAAATGTTTGAAATGATGCACAAATGAGCCCAGGGTCCTTAGAGGTTAGAGTTACCCGACATTCGTATTTCAGGATAAGGGAAAACCCGGGAAAATACCTTATCCAGGTAACTCCCCCTGACTAAGATTCGAACTCGGGACCTCTTGAACGTGAGGCAGACCCGCTACCACCACGCTACCGAGGTGGGGAAATCTAATGCAGCCATTAAAGTATACCATGAAGGATATACGAAATGATAGGTCAATGAACACTTATTTCACAATGAACATCATTTTTTCTGTTATAGTAGACATATATGCAGATTGTAAACCCATCACATAAAATAGAAATATTTTATTTTCATCTCAATTCTTTTCTATCACCCACAGATTCCTCACAATCTAACTTCATTACAAACCAGAAAATTAGCAGAACATGTTCTGGGAATGAAAAATAAATTAGTGTTACAATATGTACAAAGCTTTTGTCCAAGTCTAATCAAGAAAATATCTCTAGTACCTAGTCTTATATGTCCATTTTCTTATAGTTCCTTTCTCTCTTCCCCTTCAACACTGGCTGTATTGCGAGAAGGTATGCTTGAGGCCTTTCTGTCATAACACTATTTATTGCTTCTACGTAGATTGGGACCAGTCACTTTATAGCGTCCAGTGTCTCTCTTTTTGCGAGTAACTGATCCGGTATCTTGGAAATGTTTGATGCATCTATTGGTTTTAAAAGACATAAGGATACCAACATTAATAGACACTTTAATTAAGCGTGAGAATAACAAACATTTTAATTCTATACTGATGAAACGTAAGATGTTAATGTTGCAAACAAAAGAATGTCAATTTGACGGTACCTGGACACTTTTGACTACATTACACTCCGAGGGACTTGTCTGAATGCTGGATAGCGTTGTATAAACTCCTCTATGCAGCGGTTTAAACTATATTTTTATGTTGCAGCAATTTTAATGCAAGTACGAAACTAGCATGCAACCACGAAGACGGGGTGCTCTGGTTCATATCCAGAGGAAGCTGCTTGTATTATTTACCAGACTAACCACATTAAGAGCGCTGTATTTTGCTTACCATTCCCTAAAAATTGCCTTTTCTTCTCCCTAGAGGGCACTATGTTTTCAAGATAGACTCACCAGTAAACTATGAAGTCACTTTTGCTAAATCGGAGGGCGGGAAATAAGCAATAAAAATGAAAACCCTGTACAACATTGTCTACCCATCACAAGCAATAAATGCAGTGATAGGTTTTATGTACTGTCTGACCACCACAAGAAGACAAGTGAGGCATGAAGAGGGAGAGTAGCTTGAACTGTTTATCTGCTCTGGTAGCGGATCTGTTTACTATGAAATGGGTGTATATGAGTCACCTATGCTGCCAGATCTAATGCTCGTTTCAGCAACTGCAGTGATAGTTACTATGTACTGTCTACCCACCACAATATGACAAGTGAGGCTTGAAGAGGGAGAGTAGCTTAAACTGTTTATCTGCTCTGCTAGTGGACCCGTTTACTACGAAATGAGTGTATGAGAATACATATGAGTCACCCATTTTGCCAGATCTAATGTTCGTTTCAGTGCAGTGATAGGTATTATGTACTGTCTACCCACCACAAGAAGACAAGTGACGCATGAAGAGGGAGAGTAGTTTGAACTGTTTATCTGCTCTGCTAGTGTATCAGTTTACTACGAAATGAGTGTATATGGCTCAACCATGCTGCCAATTCTAATGCTCGTTTCAGTAACTAAATTGATGGGTATTATGTACTGTCTGCCCACCACAAGAAGGCAAGCGGGGCCTGAAGAGGGAGAGAGGCTGGAACCGTTTATCTGCTCTGATAGTGGATCTGTTTAATCCGAAATGAGTGTATATGAGTCACCCATGTTGCCAGATCTAATGTTCGTTTCAGTAACTGCAGGAATAGGTATTATGTACTGTCTGCTCACCACAAGAAGACAAGTGAGGCCTGAAGAGGGAGAGTAGCTTGAACTGTTTATCTGCTCTGGTAGTGAATCTGTTCACTGCGAAAAGAGTGTATGAGAGTACATATAGGTCACCCATGCTGCCAGATCTAATGTTCGTTTCAGTAACTGCAATGATATGTATTTTGTACTGTCTAACCACCACAAGAAGACAAGTGAGGTATGAAGAGGGAGAGAGGCTTGAACTGTTTTTCTGTTCTGGTGGTGGATCTGTTGACTACGAAATGCGTATATGAGAGTACATAAGAGTCACCCATGTTGCCAGATCTAATGTTCGTTTCAGTGCAGTGATAGGTATTATGTACTGTCTATCAAAAGAAGACAAGTGAGGCATGAAGAGGGAGAGTAGCTTAAACTGTTTATCTGCTCTGGTAGTGGATCTGTTGACTACGAAATGAATGTATGAGAGTACATATGAGTCACACATGTTGCCAGATCTAATGTTCGTTTCAATGCAGTGATAGGTATTATGTACTGTCTAATCACCACAAGAAGTCAAGTGAGGCATGAAGAAGGAGAGGAGCTTGAACTGTTCATCTGCTCTGGTAGTGGATCTTTTGACTTCGAAATGAGTGTATGAAAGTACATATGAGTCACCCATGTTGCCAGATCAAATGTTCGTTTCAGTAACTGCAGTGAAAGGTATTATGAACTGTCTACCCACCACAAGAAGACAAGTGAGGGTTGAAGAGGGAGAGTAGATTGAACTGTTTATCTGCTCTGGTAGTGGATCTGTTGACTACGGAATGAGTGTATGGGAGTACATATGAGTCACCCATGTTGCCAGAACTAATTTTCGTTTCATTGCAGTGATAGGTATTATGTACTGTCTACCCACCACAAGAAGACAAGTGACGCATGAAGAGGGAGAGGAGTTTCAACTGTTTATCTGCTCTGGTAGCGGATCTGTTTACTACGAAATGAGTATATATGAGTCACCTATGCTGACAGATCTAATGCTCGTTTCGGTAACACCTATGATAGGTATTATGTACTCTCTATCTACCACAAGAAGACAAGTTGGGCCTGAAGAGGGAGAGAGGCTTGAACTGTTTATCTGCTCTGATATGGTCTGTTTAGTACGAAATGACTGTATACGAATCACCTATGGTGTAAGATCTAATGTTCGTTTCAGTAACTGCAGTGAAGGGAGAGAGACTTGTACTGTTTTTCTGCTCTGCTAGTGTATCTGTTTACTACGAAATGAGTGTATATGACTTAACCATGCTTCCAAATCTAATGCTCGTTTCAGTAACTAAATTGAGAGGTATTATGTACTGCCTACGTATCACAAAAAGGCAGGCGCGGTCTGAAGAGGGAGAGAGGCTTCAATTTTTTTATCTGCTCTGGTAGTAGAACTGTTTACTAAGAAATGAGTGTATGATAATACATATGAGTCATCCTTGGTGCCAGATCCAATGCTCGTTTCAATAACTACAATGATAGGTGTTATGTAGAGGTGAGAAATGTTATCACAGTGTCTATTTTACATGAAACTAGCTTCCTTATCATATCTAGAGGGCGACCATAAACATCATAGAGACAGTAAAACTGATTACGTTACAGATTTCTCTGTCATGCCTTCTTGTGTTGGGTAGACTATTTGGCAATATTTTCTTTTCGAAGCTGCACTTGGCAATCTTTTTTGCCCTTAGCTGTACTTGACACCCTCAATCATGTAAAATAAAAAAGAACCTGTGGGATTAAAGACAAAGAAAACATCCGTTTTGGTATTTCGTTGGTAAGTAATTAGAAATTTTACTAGGTAACTAGCTGAACTTGGCACCCTGCTTGATGTGACACAGAGGTATGTAAAAACTTGCGTAAGTATTTGACAATAATTGTTCGTAGCTGATTTGACATTCTCATCATATGAAAAAAGAAACATGCGGAGATGTTAAAACAATGGAAATATGAAAGGGCAGAGCCAGACTGAAAAATTCAATGCCATAGCCGGAATTTAAACCACTGATCTTCTGTTCTCCGTCCAACCGCTCTAAACCATTGAGCTACGATAAACAACGTACCAACATGACATTAAATTCTCCAACTGACTCGTGTTTTACCCAGTTAACCACTAAGAGTACTCATAAACACATGAGACAACTACCTTAATGGCGACATACTATGCTGTAAGTACTTTAAGGCCCGGGCTTTATAGTTCGGACCACTGTTAGGTACAATTAATGGAAATTAATTGTTCTTTCACACTAGCCGTGTGTAGGACGCACTATGAAAGGGCAGAGCCAGGCTGAAAAATTCAATGGCACAATTTTTATAATAAGAGTCAGATAGAGAACTAAATGTAATTTCGGCACATTGGCCATAGTAGCTCAATGGCTTAGAGTGGCTGGACGTTTACCAGAAGATCCGTGGTTCAAATCCCGACATAGGCACTGAATTTTTCAGTCTGCCTCTACCCTTTCATAGTGCGTCCTACACCTGCTATGTGAAAGAACAATTAATTTCCATTAATTGTACCTAATAGTGGTCCGAACTCTAACGCACGGGCTTAAAATACTTACAGAATAGTAAGTCTCCATTAAGGTAGTTGTGTCGTGTGTTTATGAGAACTCCTAGTGGTTTACTGGGTAAAACATGAATCAGTTGGAGAATTTAATGTCATGTTGGCACGTTGGCCATAGTATCTTAATGGTTTAGAGCGGCTGGACGGAGACTTGAAGATCCGTGGTTCAAATCCCGGCTATGGCATTGAATTTTTCAGTCTGGCTCTACCCTCTCATAGTACGTCCTGCACCGGCTAGTGTGAAAGAACATTTAATTTTCACTATGGAAATACTTATATAAATATTTGACAATATTTGTTGCTCGTAGCTGTACTTGACAATCTGTACCATGTGGAACAGCAAACATGCAGAGCTATTAAAGCCATGGTAACAATTTGTCCCGAGTTTTTGTGCATAAGTACATCACAATATTTGTTGCTCTAAGCTGTAGCCGACAATATTCGTTGCTCGTAGCTGTACTAGGCACCCTGTATCACGTGAAATATTAAACACGCCGAGGTATTAAAACGACGATAACACTGCGTCCCGATATTTCGTGTGTAAGTACTTGACGATACTTGTTGCTCGTAGCTGTACTAGGCACCCTGTACCATGTGAAATATTAAACACGCGGAAGTATTAAAACGACGGTAACACTGCGTCCCGATATTTCGTGTGTAAGTACTTGACGATACTTGTTGCTCGTAGCTGTCCTAGGCATCCTGTAACATGTGAAATATTAAACACGCCGAGGTATTAAAGCGACGGTAACACTGCGTCCCGATATTTCGTGTGTAAGTACTTGACGATACTTGTTGCTCGTAGCTGTACTAGGCACCCTGTATCACGTGAAATATTAAATACGCCGAGGTATTAAAGCGACGGTAACACTGCGTCCTGATATTTCGTGTGTAAGTACTTGACAATACTTGTTGCTCGTAGCTGTACTAGGCCCCCTGTATCACGTGAAATATTAAATACGCCGAGGTATTAAAGCGACGGTAACATTGCGTCCTATTTCTTGTGTAAGTACTTGGCAATACTTGTTGCTCGTAGCTGTACTGGGCCCCCTGTATCACGTGAAATATTAAACACGCCGAGGTATTAAGAAACCGGTAACACTGCGTCCCGATATTTCGTATTTAAGTACTTGGCAATATTTGTTGCTCGTAGCTGTACTTAGGCCCCCTGTATCACGTGAAATATTAAACATGCCGAGGTATTAAAGCGACGGTAACACTGCGTCCCGATATTTGGTGTGTAAGTACTTGGCAATACTTGTTGCTCGTAGCTGTACTACGCACCCTGTATCACGTGAAATATTAAACATGCCGAGGTATTAAAGCAACGGTAACACTGCGTCCCGATATTTCGTGTGTAAGTACTTGAAAATACTTGTTGCTCGTAGCTGTACTAGGCACCCTGTATCACGTGAAATATTAAACACGCCGAGGTATTAAAACTACGGTAACACTGCGTCCCGATATTTCGTGTGTAAATACTTGGCAATATTTGTTGCTCTTAGCTGTACTAGGCACCCTGTATCACGTGAAATATTAAACACGCCGAGGTATTAAAGAGACGGCAACACTGCGTCCCAATATTTCGTGTGTAAGTACTTGACGATACTTGTTGCTCTTAGCTGTACTAGGCACCTGTATCACGTGAAATATTAAACACGCCGAGGTATTAAAGCGACGGTAACACTGCGTCCCGATATTTCGTGTGTAAGTACTTGGCAATATTTGTTGCTCGTAGCTGTACTAGACACCCTGTATCACGTGAAATATTAAACACGCCGAGGTATTAAAACGACGGTAACACTGCGTCCCGATGTTTCGTGTGTAAGTACTTGACGATACTTGTTGCTCGTAGCTGTACTAGGCACCCTGTATCACGTGAAATATTAAACATGCCGAGGTATTAAAACGATGGTAACACTGCGTCCCGATATTTCGTGTGTAAGTACTTGACAATACTTGTTGCTCGTAGCTGTACTAGGCACACGTGAAATATTTTTTTTATTTATGCAGATTTATGAACCCTATTTTACACAGTGGTATATTAGGGTTATAGTTGATACATAAAAATATACAATTTTAACAAAAATATTTTAAATACTAGAAGGAAGAAAATATGTTATAATCTGCTGCATATTAATTTAAACTATTTCAGACGTTTAAACACTGAGTTTATAAACATCATGAAGTACTTATACTGTTGTGGCTTCATTAGCAAAGATGTGAGAGGAGCAGAAAATTCAGTTCCTAGAGATTCTAGCTTGGATATTAATTCTTGTCTTTCTCTCCAGAAAACGGGACAACAGAAAAGGAGATAAACCACAGTTTGAAATTCTTCACCACACATGCACTTGGGGTTAGATGATAAGTGAAAACGTGATAAGTATTCACCAAATTTACCATGTCCACTTAAAAATTGTGTCAAAACAAAATTTGGTACAAGAGTTTCACATTTTCCTCTGTCATATACACTAGGGAAAAATAATGTTTTTGTTAAACTTCCATTTGGAGTTGTTAGCCATTGTTGGTTCCATTCTTCAAGAATATGTTGATGTATTATTCTCCTTACAGTAGAAATAGGACATAAAGAGTATGTCACAGGAAGATTGGATTCTGCAGCCTTCTTAGCCAAGCAATCAGCTCTCTCGTTACCTAAAATTCCACTGTGTCCTTTAACCCATCCCATGCAAATATGTCCTGGATGGTTTTGAAGCAAGGTTCTGATTTCATTTGCTAATGAATTTAAGTTGTATTTATCATTAATAGCGAGTAGAGCTGATTGTGAATCACTGTTCCCATTAACAGTACACCATTTTATAGCTTCTTTAATTGTTAAGAGCTCCGACTGGAATACAGAACATTCAGGTGACAATTTAAACATGGAATGAGTTAGTTCCGTTTGGTTTTCATAAACTACAAAAGCACATCCTACTGCAGATATATTATCCTCAAATTGGTAACGCAAACCATCTGTATATATCTAATAATCATGAAAATTACATATTTGCTTTAAACAGGTTACAAAACTTGATGGGTGTCCTGCTGTGGTAGGATGCTCCGGGATTTGTAGTTTTAAGTGAGACAGATAAGACGCACATTCACGTTCATGTCTTAAATTCATAATAGTTGCTCTTGATAAACCAGTGAGAGCCAAAGGTTCGATGTTAGCTATAATCTGAGCTGCATCAGTGGAGATTGTACGATATTCTCGAATTATGCGAAGGAGGAATCCCCTTTGAATTTGTGCAAGTTTTTTAACTGCCCATTTTTTATTAAGAATAAAAATGGGCAGTTAAGAAACTTGCACAAATTCAAAGGGGATTCCTCCTTCGCATAATTCGAGGATACGCCGTGGTATTAAGAAGACGGTAACACTGCGCCTGATAATTCGTGTGTAAGTACTTGGCAATACTTGTTGTTCGTAGCTGTACTAGGCCCCCTGTATCACGTGAAATATTAAACACGCCGAGGTATTAAACCGACGGTAACACTGCATCCCGATATTTCGTGTGTAAGTACTTGACAATACTTGTTGTTCGTAACTGTACTAGGCACCTGTATCACGTGAAATATTAAACACGCCGAGGTATTAAAGCGACGGTAACACTGCGTCCCGATATTTCGTGTGTAAGTACTTGACGATACTTGTTGTTCGTAACTGTACTAGGCACCTGTATCACGTGAAATATTAAACACGCCGAGGTATTAAACCGACGGTAACACTGCGTCCCGATATTTCGTGTGTAAGTACTTGGCAATACTTGTTGCTCTTAGCTGTACTAGGCCCCCTGTATCACGTGAAATATTAAACACGCCGAGGTATTAAACCGACGGTAACACTGCGTCCCGATATTTCGTGTGTAAGTACTTGACAATACTTGTTGTTCGTAACTGTACTAGGCACCTGTATCACGTGAAATATTAAACACGCCGAGGTATTAAAGCGATGGTAACACTGCGTCCCGATATTTCGTGTGTAAGTACTTGACAATATTTGTTGCTCGTAACTGTACTAGGCACCTGTATCACGTGAAATATTAAACACGCCGAGGTATTAAAGCGACGGTAACACTGCGTCCCGATATTTTGTGTGTAAGTACTTGGTCCAGGTGAGAAGCTTCACTTTCCATTCTTAAAGCTGTGTGCGTTTGGGAGGGTGTGCTACAAGTGGAAGCGCGGGAAGGGAACCATCATTAAGGCTGAGCACAACTACTAATTGGAAGACTGCTAATGATACCCGAAAAAAAAGTACTGCAGTCTCGCTCTAGCAAGAAAACAAAATTGGAGGAACGCGTTCGGTCTTTGTTTCCCGTTTTCCCTCGCGTTCCGTAGCTCATGCAAATCTTTCTACACATGTCTTTGTGTCCCAAATCGTTATCGGCACTGAAAGGATCGTTTACTTTGGAAAACATTCTAGCACTTCGTTAAACACTTTGTCTTGAGTGATATTACCATACTTCCGGAATATATATTAAGGGAGCGTATCACTAAACATTTCATTTTTCTAATACTTTACGAGGAAATTTATTTTAAATAACATAAAAGGCCTTTGCGTAAAATAAGGTCTCCAATTTTATTTAACATAGAAAACATGTTTAGATTTGATTAGATTAGGTTGATTTGCGTTCAGTAGGTTCACTTGTAGCCAGAAAAGGTTGTGAACGTTGAACATGTCCAAAAGTTAAAATAAGACACATATTTTAGTATACAGGCAATATGAACAACAATATGGAAAACAAAGCAGGGATAATTATACATGATACAAAATCAAACACTTTTTAATTCAGCTTTCACTTGTCTTATGCCAGTACGTCTCAACCTTTTTGCAATGGATACCATTCTTGTTATTTATTAAATACATATACATTAAAAATAAACTTTCAACTTGCATCAAATTTTTATTAGTAATGATTTGTCATTGGAATAGTTAGATACTACTTGTGGAGCTACAGAAACATTATCAGGATAATTTGTCATTCAGATAATCTTGCACAGAATAAAAAGATTTTGGAAACGTAGAGTCAGACTGAAAAATTCAATGCCATAGCCGGTATTTGAACCACGGATCTTCTGGTTTCCGTCCAGCCGCACTACCACTGTGCTACTATGGCCAACGTGGCGATATGACATTAAATTCTTCAACTGACTCGTATTTTCCCGGTAAACCACTTAGGAGTTTTCTACACACATTAGACATCTACCTTTATGGCTTCTTACTTATTGTAAGTACTTTAAGGCCCGGGCTTCGTATAGTAAACCACTATAAGGTTAATTAATGGAAATTAATTATTCTTTCACACTGGTCGTGTGTAGGCTAAATTGTGGAAACGTAGAGTCAGACTGAAAAATTCAGTGCCATAGCCGGGATTTGAACCACGGATCTACTGGTTTCCGTGTCATGTCATATCGGCACGTTGGCCATAGTAGCACAATGGTAGTGCGGCTGGACGGAAACCAGAAAAGCCGTGGTTCAAATCCCGGCTATGGCATTGAATCTTTCAGTCTGACTCTACGTTTCCACAATTTAGCCTACACACGGCCAGTATGAAAGAATAATTAATTTCCATAAAAAGATTTTGATCAAAGGCACTCTCTAACCGCTTTTTTAAAAGCACCGAAATTATCAACTTTTTCTTTAAGAACATTAGGAAGTGCGCCAAATATTGTGATAGCTTCATAATGCACACATTTCTGGAAGCAAGAAAGTTTAGCACTGGGATAATGGATATTGTGACTTTGTGGGTTCGTGAAATGAAAAGTCCAATTACACCACTCAACAATGTTCTTTATTTCCACCGACTTACAGTTAAACTCTTGCCAATTACACAGAATTACTTGCTGCACACAGTTACAGTTCACCAGTTCGTCCGTTACAATTTCCTTGTACTCGCGGTTACGTAAGCTGCGGTACACCTTCACAGTTACGTACAGTCTTCCGTTGCACAATCTTCTCGTACATTAACACGTCACTGACTAACTCTTACACCAAGAACTGACTGTCTCCTCACTCACTAACTGACAAAACCAACTCTACTCTGTCCGTCTGTAACCCTCTTATATAGGAATATCGCCGGTTTCTAGTGACCAGGGGAATGTTCCAGATTCCGTAATTTCGAGAAACAGGTGTAGAGAAACAGACGACACAGTCATGTTTTTCCCCTGACCACAGCCTGTCACCGCTATAGGACAAACGAGGCGAGGGCGTGGCTAACCGAACCTTCCCTGTCTCCCGCTCTCAGCTGCTTCACAGGGTGTTCCAGCGCTCGCGTTACAATATTATACTTTTGTCTAATGTTTATTTAGTGAATTACATTATTTGTTGAAAATAAGGCACGATTGCATACAAATAATTTTAGGATCTAGAATATATACATGCAAGAAAGCGTTAATATCTTCAATCTTCTAAAAATATCTTTACAGGAGCATCTGTTGTGGGTGTTAGTAATGATTCTTATAACCTTCTTTTGCATAAGAAATATTTTTTTTACCTTCTACTGCCCCAAAATAATATTCCGTGTTCCATGATACAGTTAAAGTGTGAATAATATACTAATTTAAGTGTGTCAGTAGAACTCAAATTAACCAGCTCTCGGATAGCATAACAGGCAGAGCTGAATTATTGTCAATGAATTGCCAATCCATCCTCTAACGTTAAGTGATATCGGACGATGAATAAAATGGGTGAAATGATGCTCAAATGAGCCCAGGGTCCATTGAGCTTAAAGTTACCTGACATTCGCCTTGAAGGTTAAGGGAAAACCTAGGAAAAAACCTTATCCAAGTAACTCATCCTGACCAAGATTCGAACTCGGGACCTCTTGAACATGAAGCAGACATACATGAAGCAGTATGCAACTGTTCAGTCAAAATCTTACCAATCGTAGTCTTACTGACTTCTGGGATAAGCTCGCACAGATCGTCAACTGTCACACGCCGATCCTTAAGCATTTCTTGCCCCACTGTTGCAATTGTTTCGGCTGAAACCGAAGGCCGACCAGAACGCTGTTCGTCATGGACGTCTGTACGTCCGTCATTGAACTCTCTGAACCACTTTCACTCGTTTTTGACGTCTATACAGTGTGGCCCATAGACTTCGCATAACTGACAAAGAATTTCAGTGGGGATAGCGCCCTTGGCATTCAAAAAACGGACACTATACGCAACTCGCACTTGGCAGCGCAAGTGATAGGAAGCTCCATCGCAAACGGCTGCCCAACCAAGACTAATGGTTGCAACGGGTCCATTGTGTGTGTCTTTTTTTTTAATTTCAGTCTGATATCTCATTTAGTTTCAGAGTAATAAAATTTCAAATATGTACATCCCAGGTGCGTTCAAGTTAGAACAGCTATTTGTTTTCAAAACTTGCAACAAATAGGGACTTCTGCATGTTTTAAAATGCACGTGGGTTTTTTGTGAATACGTGACAGAGATTCCAGCACTGTAGGATGCATAAAACTCCAGTAACACCGACGAGAGTTAGGACTCTTTTTGATCCTTAAAATGGTAACGTTTTCATTGTAAGAATAGCGTGTAATTATTCATTTTCTTCATTTTCGTGGTGTGACCCATTAAAATTCTCCCTAGTTGAGTGAGGCATGTGCTGATGGTAAAGTCTGTTTACCCAACGCAAGTGCAGGGCGGCCGCTTTCTTTGACAACCCCTCATAATCGTTTTACAACATGGACCCTCCTCCTGACGGTCCTTTCTACAATGTTGCAACATTTTAACATCACCGTCTTGCACCTAATGAAACAGAACAACTGAAAGTTGGAAATTTGGCAACTGAGACTCCACGCGGAGTAGACATGCAACTGTCATTTTCAACAAATGGGGGCCGCTATTGGTCCCCAACGTCAGTGTTCCATTTCTGAAGTGTGGAGATAGATTTATGACGGTCATTAGTGGAGGGGAGGGTCCCGTCCTTTGAGGTCTGTTTGACTGGGAACTGCGCACGCGTTGGGTAAACAGACTTTACCATGGATGAGTCTAATGTGCGTTCCTGGGTGAGACAGTTCAATGAAGACAGAACATCGTGTGACAAGAAACCAAGACAGTTGAGTGAGGCATGTGGTGATGGTACCATGGATGTGTATAATGTACGTACCTGGATGTGACAGCTCAATGAAGACAGAACATCGTGTGACAACAAACCAAGACAGTTGAGTGAGGCATGTAGTGATGGTAACATGGATGTGTCTAATGCACGTTCCTGGGTGTGACAGTTCAATGAAGATAGAACATCGTGTGGCAACAAACCAAGACAGTTGAGTGAGGCATGTGCTGATGGTACCATGGATGTGTCTAATGTACGTTCCTGGGTGTGAAAATTCAATGAAGGCAGAACATCGTGTGACAGCAAACCAAGACAGTTTAGTGAGGCATGTAGTGATGGTTCCATGGATGTGTCTAATGTGCGTTCCTGGGTGCGACAGTTCAATGAAGACAGAACATCGTGTGACAACAAACCAAGACAGTTGAGTGAGGCATATGATGATGGTACCATGGAAGTCTAATGTACGTTCCTGGGTGTGACAGTTCAATGAAGGCAGAACATCCAGTGACAACAAATCAAGACAGTTGAGTGAGGCATGTGGTGATGGTACCATGGGTGTGTCTAATGTACGTTCCAGGGTGTGATAATTCAATGAAGAGAGAACACCGTGTGTCAACAAGCCAAGACAGTTGAGTGAGGCATGTGGTGATGGTACCATGGGTGTGTCTAATGTACGTTCCTGGGTGTGACAGTTCAATGAAGAGAGAACATCGTGTGTCAACAAACCAAGACAGTTGAGTGAGGCATGTGGTGATGGTACCATGGGTGTGTCTAATGTACGTTCCTGGGTGTGACAGTTCAATGAAGAGAGAACATCGTGTGTCAACAAACCAAGACAGTTGAGTGAGGCATGTGGTGATGGTACCATGGGTGTGTCTAATGTACGTTCCTGGGTGTGACAGTTCAATGAAGAGAGAACATCGTGTGTCAACAAACCAAGACAGTTGAGTGAGGCATGTGGTGATGCTATCATGGATGTGCCTAATGTACGTTCCTGGGTGTGACAGTTCAATGAAGGCAGAAAATCGTGTGTCAACAAACCAAGACAGTTGAGTGAGGCATGTGATAATGGTACCATGGGTGTGTCTAATGTACGTTCCTGGGTGTGACAGTTCAGACAAGACAGAACACGGTGTGACAACAAACCAAGACAGCTGAGTGAGGCATGTGGTGATGCTATCATGGATGTGTCTAATGTACGTTCCTGGGTGTGACAGTTCAATGAAGACAGAACATCGTGTGACAGCAAACCAATACAGTTCAGTGAAGCATGTGAAGGTGGTACCATGTATGTGTCTAATGTGCGTTCCTGGGTGTGAGAGTTGAATGTAGGTAGAAATCATGTGACAATAAACCAAGAGAGTTGCAGACAGCGCCTCCAAATTTGGCATTTCCGCGGAATCTGTGCACACATTTCTGCATGAATCTCTGAAAATGCTCAATTGGCGTTCCTCCAAAACAACGCTGTCCTCTCGACTGTATCATGTCGTCAGACCGGCGGGTGCGAGGCTGTCATTCTCTTGGTTTCTCGTCACACGATGTTCTGCCTTCATTGAAAATCGCACCCAGGAATGTACATTAGACACATCCATGGCACCATCACCGCATGCCTTACTCATCTGTCTTGGTTTGATGACACACGATGTTCTGTCTTCTTTGAACAGTCGCAACCAGGAACGTACATTAGACACATCCATGTTACCATCACCATATGCCTCACTCAACAGTATTGGTTTGTTGTCACGCGATGTTCTGTCTTCATTGAACTGTCACACCCAGGAACGTACATTAGACACATCCATGTTACCATCAACACAATCCTCACCAAACTGTCTTGGTTTGTTGTCACGCGATGTTCTGTCTTCTTTGAACTGTCACACCCAGGAACGTACATTAGACACATCCATGTTACCATCAACACAATCCTCACTCAACTGTCTTGGTTTGTTGTCACGCGATGTTCTGTCTTCATTGAACTGTCACACCCAGGAACGTACATTACATACATCTATGGTACCATCAACAATGCCTCACTCAACTGTCTTGGTTTGTTGTCACATGAAGTTCTGTCTTCATTGAAATGTCACACTCAGGAACGGACATTAGACACATACATGGTACCATCACCGCATGCCTTACTAATCTGTCTTGGTTTGTAGTCACACGATATTCTCTCTTCATTGAACTGTCGTACTCAGGAACGTACATTAGACAAATCCATGGTACCATAAGCACATGCCTCACTCAACGGTCTTGGATTGCAGTCACACGATGTTCTCTCTTCATTGAACTGTCACACCCAGGAACGTACATTAGACACATCCATGGTACCATCACCACATGTCTCACTCAACTGTCTTGGTTTGTTGTCACGCCATGTTCTGTCTTCATTGAACTGTCACACCCAGGAACGTACATTAGACCCATCCATGGTACCATCACCACATGCCTCATTTAACTGTCTTGGTTTCTTTTCACACGATGTTCTGTCTTCATTGAACTGTCGCACTCAGGAACATACATTAGACACATCCATGTTACCATCACCACATGCCTCATTTAACTGTCTTGGTTTGTTTTCACACGATGTCCTGTCTTCATTGAATTGTCACACCCAGGAACGTACATTAGACACATCCATGGTACCATCACCACATGCCTCATTTAACTGTCTTGGTTTGTTGTCACGCCATGTTCTGTCTTCATTGAACTGGCACACCCAGGAACGTACATTAGACACATCCATGGTACCATCACCACATGCCTCATTTAACTGTCTTGGTTTGTTGTCACGCCATGTTCTGTCTTCATTGAACTGGCACACCCAGGAACGTACATTAGACACATCTATGGTACCATCACCACATGCCTCACTTAACTGTCTTGGTTTGTTGTCACACGATGATCTGTCTCCATTGAACTGTCACACCAAGGAACGTACATTAGACACATCCATGGTACCATCACCACATGGCTCACTCAACTGTCTTGGTTTGTTGTCACACGATGTTCTGTCTTCATTGAACTGTCGCACCCAGGAACGTACATTAGACACATCCATGTTACCATCAACACAATCCTCACCAAACTGTCTTGGTTTGTTGTCACGCGATGTTCTGTCTTCTTTGAACTGTCACACCCAGGAACGTACATTAGACACATCCATGTTACCATCAACACATGCCTCACTCAACTGTCTTGGTTTGTTGTCACACGATGTTCTGCCTTCATTGAACTGTCACACCCAGGAACATACATTAGACACATCCATGGTACCATCACCACGTGCCTCACTTAAATGTCTTGGTTTGTTGTCACACGATGTTCTGCATTCATTGAACTGTCACACCCAGGAACGTACATTAGACACATCCATGGTACCATCACCACATGCCTCACTCAACTGTCTTGGTTTGTTGTCACACGATGTTCTGCCTTCATTGAACTGGCACACCCAGGAACGTACATTAGACACATCCATGGTACCATCACCACATGCCTCACTTAACTGTCTTGGTTTGTTGTCACACGATGATCTGTCTTCATTGAACTGTCACACCCAGGAACGTACATTAGACACATCCATGGTACCATCACCACATGCCTCACTTAGCTGTCTTGGTTTGTTGTCACACGATGATCTGTCTTCATTGATCTGGCACACCCAGGAACATACATTAGACACATCCATGGTACCATCACCACATGCCTCACTCAACTGTCTTGGTTTGTTGTCACACGATGTTCTGCCTTCATTGAACTGGCACACCCAGGAACGTACATTAGACACATCCATGGTACCATCACCACATGCCTCACTTAGCTGTCTTGGTTTGTTGTCACACGATGATCTGTCTTCATTGAACTGGCACACCCAGGAACGTACATTAGACACATCTATGGTACCATCACCACATGCCTCACCTAACTGGTGATGAATTTCAATTGGTGTCACACCACGATAATGCAGAAAGCGAATAATCGCTGTTCTTGTAATGGTAACGTCGCCATTTCAAGTATCAACAACATTCCCATCTCTCGTAAATGCCATCTATTTCACGCATTCAGAAAGAATGCACGTGTACTTAAAAAAAATACAAGTTCCTATCTTATTCCAGTCCTGAAAAAATTGGAGGTGATGGAACTTGAACGAGCCTCGTACTTCGTGAAATTATGCCAAATTTTACATACCATACAAATTTTGAAAGAAAGGTTTGTTGGAATTTCTTCTAATTTGTCTGATCATATAGCCTTAGTACAGAAGAAAAAATTTTCAAATTCTGCTACATTAAATATGTATATTTTTAAAGCTCAGTTGAACTCTAAAAACTAATAATTCAAAGAAAAAGCACCAAGAAACAAATAATTTTCCATATTTAACTATTATCTAATTTACATATATCAAAGAAACATTCCACCGCTTAACATTCCCAAAAGTTGAATGTGATAAAATAGTTTAAAAAATTTAAATTCCAAAATTAAGAAATTTTAATTTGAATGTTTATTTGTACATTATCACCCGCCGTGGTGCGGGCGCTGTGGACCCTTAACACTCGTGGTACCTCTGACGTTACTAGAGGAACCTCGGGCTAAACTTCCAAGCCCCTCCCGTAGGTAAGTCTTTCGGATTGGGTTGGACTCGAGGGTTAAGTGGTTCCCGATACCCGTGGGAGATCCGGTACGTCTTCGGACGGTGTTGAGGGAAGCCATATATTCCCGCGTACTAGCCAGCATAGCTAGTGGAAGGTGTGATAGATCACCACGTGGCCCCGCCGAGGTCATATCGGTAGCCTTCCCCTTTGGAGTCGGCGCGTATAAGTGGCGTATGCACTTCTATCCCGTCTTGAATCCATAGGACTAGGTTAGTCTCTAGGTCTTGCCCTATGGAAAACCCCACGGTGGCGCCATGCGCCTTTCTGGGAGCGCTCAGTAACTCCCTGGTCATTAGAGGGGAGTACAGTCTACACTTTTTGTGGATTGCTTTGGTAGATATATAATATGTATATATAGACGCATTAGGGTTTGAAGTTGATACAGTTAATATTCCAAATAAAAAGAACTGGCGCATTTAGTTGGTTGCGGTTTAAGTATCCAAATCAAAAAATCAGAAGATAAACTCCACGGCGCGGATCATAAATATAATAAGTGAATGCACAGAAAAAAAGATCCTAAATTCTAAAAGTTCGAAACAAGAAGACTTTTCTTTTGATTCTCTAATATAAGTTATATAAATAAAGATAATTATAGTATGAAACAATTGAAACAATGAGCTTTAAACGTCTTTAAAAACAAGGTATGTACATTTTAATTTTGGCGAGATTTTTAAATAGCTTTGAGTAATTCCCTCCCCTAAACAGTTCTCAGGCTTGAATGGAATAATCTTGGCTAGAATGGTTTCCACGCCTCAGCTGGGAATCGAAGCCCGGGCACTCGTACATCAGGCAATTGCTTTATCGACTAGGTTACGACACCAACCCACCTATTTCTTGTTAACATAGATTTACCTCCGCCATAAATTACACGCTGGTCAGACGTTTAAAGAGCCAGTTGCTAAGTGACCATCTTGATGTCCTAGGGTGCCTGCATTAACACGAGGTGAAGCAAATTGTTCTTATCTGTTCAAAAAGTCCAACATTCTGTATTCCCATTACCTTCTTTACTCTTGAACAAAATATTCTTGCAAACACTTCCTCCTCTATCCACCTCAAAATGAATATTTTCTTATTGTAGTTACAAGGAAATACAGTAATTTCAAAGTGATAGTCAAATGTTTTATAAACATGACTTTCTATACTCTTGTACACACACTTATTGCTCTATCAACTTCAAGATAAACATTATCTTACTGTATTTACAAGGGAATACAGTAGAATTTAAGTGATAGTCAAATGTTGCATGTGCGTGACTCTCTCTGCTCTTGTACAAACACTTATTGCTCTGTCTACTTCAAGATAAACATTATTTTATTGCAGTTACAATTAAGTGATAGTCAAATGTCTTATTTACATGACTTTCTATACTCTTGTACACACACTTATTGCTCTATCAACTTCAAGATAAACATTATCTTACTGTATTTACAAGGGAATACAGTAGAATTTAAGTGATAGTCAAATGTTGCATGTGCGTGACTTTCTCTGCTCTTGTACAAACACTTACTGCTCTATCTACTTCAAGATAAACATTATTTTATTGTAGTTACAAGGGAATACAGTACACTTTAAGTGATAGTCAAATGTTTTATATACATGACTTTCTATACTCTTGTACAAACACTTACTGCTCTATCTAATTCAAGATAAACATTATTTTATTATAGTTACAAGGGAAAACAGTAGACTTTAAGTGATAGTCAAATGTTTTATATACATGTCTTTCTCTACTCTTGTACAAACACTTATTGCTCTAACTACTACAGGAATAACATTATCTTATTGTAGTTACAAGGGAATACAGTAGACATAAATTGATAGTCAAATGTTTTATATACATGACTTTCTCGAAACTTGTACAAACACTTATTGCTCTATGTACTTCAAGATAAACATTATCTTATTGTAGTTAGAAGGGAATACAGTAGACTTTAAGTAATAGTTAAATGTTATATATGCATGACTTTCTCTACTCTTGTAGAAACACTTATTGCTCTATCTACTTTAAGATAAACATTATCTTATTGTAGTTACAAGGGAATACAGTCGACTTTAAGTGATAGTCAAATGTTTTATATACATGACTTTCTCGAAACTTCTACAAACACTTACTGCTCTATCTACTTCAAGATAAACATTATTTTATTATAGTTACAAGGGAAAACAGTAGACTTTAAGTGATAGTCAAATGTTTTATATACATAACTTTCTCTACTCTTGTACAAACACTTATTGCTCTATCTGCTTCATGATAAACATTATCTTATTGTAGTTACAAGGGAATATATTAGACTTTAAGTGTTAGTCGAATTTTTTACATACAAGACTTTCTTTACTCTTGTACAAGCACTTATTGCTCTATCTACTGATAAACATTATCTTATTGTAGTTACAAGGGAGTACAGTAGACTTTAAGTAATAGTCAAATGTTTTATATACATGACTTTCTCTACTCTTGTACAAACACTTATAGCTCTATCTGCTTCAAGATAAACATTATGTTATTGTAGCTACAAGGGAATACAGTAGACATTGAGTGATAGTAAAATGTTTTATATACATGACTTTCTCTACTCTTGTACAAACACTTATAGCTCTATCTAGTTATAGATAAACATTATCTTATTGTAGTTACAAGGGAATATATTAGACTTTAAGTGTTAGTCGAATTTTTTACATACAAGACTTTCTCTACTCTTGTACAAACACTTATTACTCTATCTACTTCAAGATAAACATTATCTTATTGTAGTTACAAGGGAATACAGTAGACATTGAGTGATAGTAAAATGTTTTATATACATGACTTTCTCGAAACTTGTACAAACACTTATTGCTCTATCTACTTCAAGATAAACATTATCTTATTGTAGTTACAAGAGAATACAGTAGACTTTAAGTGATAGTCAAATGTTTTATATACATGACTTTCTCTACTCTTGTACAAACACTTATAGCTCTATCTAGTTATAGATAAACATTATCTTATTGTAGTTAAGTGAATACTGTAGAGTTTAAGTGAAAGGCAAATGTTTTATATACATGACTTTCTCTACTCTTATTTATAACACTCTCATTTGTAATCTTTTTCAATAGTGTTTCATTAGTGGCACTAATGCGTTAGAAGCCGTAAATCGTGTTCTCTAGCAATAACGTAAGGTCCACACAAACGCCTTTGTGTGCTTGCACGAAATCCTGGGCATAGGCAAATGATCGCGTCACTGCCACAATTAGATCACCATGAAACATTCAGTTTCCCGCGCTGCCAATAATGTTTGTCGTAATTGGTCCAAGTGGGTATTGATAATCGAATTTCCAAATCATGATCCAGTATTAGCAGTCCATTGCACCAGGGATATTGTAGCATACGAGGTCATTTACAAATTTGGGCCCTCGCCATTAACAAATGAGATACGCGACTTTCACTTCACCCTGCCATTGTTCCTATAACAAAGTATGCGTATGTTAAGGTGTTAGTCAAATTTTTATGACACTGGCTGCAAGGTGAAAACCTTAAAAATTCCATTGTACGAGGGTGGTCTAAAAAGTTTCTGATCTAATAAAGATACAAGTAATTTTTTCATATGCTGTAACTTTGTGGGTTCTTAGTATTAAAAGGCCGAGTTGCAGAAATTAAAAATATCCTTTAATTTCGTAGAAATACTCTTATAGATTACAGCAGCATTATGTTACATACACCATCAGTCTACAAAGATCGATGACAATAACAGTGACAGCAGATTACATTCTTAGCTCTCGTTACAATAACAATTCCAGCTGTCTCTCATTTCTCAACTGTTTCACAACTACTCCTGGCTGATGTGTCACAATCACTTTTATATGTAATTCACAATTCGAGACTCTTCCAGAAAAGTAAAGAAACCGAATAATCAATATAGAAGCAGAAATTTCCACTTATTTCAGTTTGTTTGTTTCGGTAAGACTTTTATCTCAAGCGCTATGTTTATCTGGTTATTTAAGCTCGTTATCTACGTGAAACCTATCAGTTCCTTTGTGTGCCAGGCCGCCTTATCACGATCGGGTTCGCGACACTGCTCCCTCCTCAAAGCTGACCGTCCCGAACAGCTCCATCGTAGTGGGCCAGACGATCCAGATGTACCACCAACATCTTCCCTCGGGGCACCTTCTGGATTCGGTGGACAACGTTGTTAATCCTCTTCACCACCCGGTACGGTCCTTGCCACGGCTGTTGAAGTTTGTCGATTGTTCGGTTTGCGCCCAGATGTCCTCCTGGAGTACCGGCGTGCTCTTCCCCCAAGACATCCGGGACCTTACTTCGGGAAAGTACCAGTTGTTGCCTCTGCATCTTCCCATCGGCGATTCCCATACCCGGAACAGCACGCCCTCTCTGATCTTCAGCGAGTCCCATTGAGCCCAGTACGACTTATAGGTGGCGCTCCTCGGTGCGATGTCCTCCCAGGTTGGTCCTGACCCTGCCTCCGCTTTCCTCAAGAGTGATCCCAAGTCTGCGTCCGCCAGCTGCTCCCTTCCTCAAGCCTGCGCTATCCCAGCCATCCGCAGGCACTGCCGTGATTACTCGGACTGCTGCGGCACGCTCCTTCTCTTCCACCCTTGTGCATTGGTGGCACTCTTCTGGGCAGGGTCTTCGTGACATGGCGTCTGAGTTATCGTGGTTCTTCCCTCTACGATGTTCAGAGGCCAAGTCGTACTCCTGCAGCCTCTGAACCCAACGTGCTGTCTGGACTTCCAGGTTTCTAAAGCTCAGTAGGCAAGTTAGGGCGGAATGATCAGTTGTCAGGTGGAGTGGCTGACCGTACAGATACCTGTGGAAGTGCTCTAAGACCTTTAATACCGCCAGTAACTCTCGCCGGGTGACGCAGTAGTTCTTCTCTGCCTTGGCTGAAGACGCGCTGGTATTGTCTATGCAATTTTCGAACCTTCTCCAGCTGTTCTGCAGTCAGGTGATCGGCCGCCCTCTCCAGTAAGCCTTCCAGCCGGGGCCCCAGGTGTTGCGTTGGCACCGGCTCCTGTGTCTTGTCGATTGCTGTTACGATGACTAAGGGCTCGACGTCCCCATCTCCATTCCGGCCTGGATGTCGTGATCGATGTCCGCTAGGTTAAGCAGCCTCACTGGCACCTCTCGGCACGGCAACAATGTTCTTCATTCGCTGTCCTCCCAGTCGCGCCGTCACCGCCACCTCCTTTCTCGCGGGGAACCACGTCTTCCTTCAAGATGACACTGCATATTCCAAGGCAATCTTCGGGTTGCCGGAATATGACCTCTTCTCCATTGAGTCGCAGGAACTTCCTGCCGACGTCGACCGTTTCCTCGTGGCCCCTGAGGGCATCCAATCCCAGTATCACCTCCTCAGCCACCTTCGCCACAGATGCACGGCACTCCGTCCCAAGGTCAAATGACACAGGGCCTCCCTCTCCGGGCAAGATGTCGACCGATGCCGTCACTATTTGGTATGATCGGCTTGGTTTCCTCGACGGCAAACCATTGGCCACGTCAGGACTGATGATGGTCACGGCTGCCCCGATGTCTACGAGTACGGGGCACGGCTTCCCTCTGATCCAACCGTCCGTGATGAGGATATCATCCATAAGCCGGCTGACGGCGCACAGTGTCACTCGAGGAGATAGTGGTGATGGCGCTGACGTGCTCCTCGCCACGCCGGTCATTACTCGTTCCTCCGGCTGCTCTTATTGATGTCGCTCATCTTCGTGGTCATCGTCGTGCCCCAGTTGATATTTGCAGCTTCCGTCTTCGTTGAGAATTCGCTCTTCATTTATTCCATATTCTTGGTGATGTCGTCGTCCCGCTTCCTGACAACAATTGTAACTTTCTGTGTTCGTAGAATTAAAAGGCCGAGTTGCAGAAATTAAAAACCTCCTTTATTTTCGTAGAAATACTATTATAGATTACAGTAGCATTACGTTACATACACCATCAGCCTACCAAGGTAGATCACAATAACACAGCAATGACAGCAGATTATATCATTAGCTCTCGTTCTTTTGTTACACAACTCACTGAGTTACAACTTGCAACTTCTCTTGTTTCACAACTACTCCGCGGCTGGTGTGTCACAATCACTTTTATATCTAATTCACAATTCTAGACTCTTCCAGAAGAGTAAAGAAACCGAATAATCATGATATTACAACAAATTTCCATTTAACACAGTTTGTTTGTTTCGGTAATACTTTTATCTCAAGCGCTATGTTTATCTGTTTATGCAAGCTCGTTATCTACGTGAAACCTATCCGTTCCTTTGTGTGCCAATATATAATGTAGCAAACACATTATTTACGCTAGCTCGGCGACGCGCAATAACACACGGATAGTGTATCACGAAGATAAAGAGCCTGCATTATCAGATAATCATAGCGCGGAAATAAAAAGGCGAGCCAAAACATACAGTGAGAAAAATGGAACATTCCAGTGATATCCTGATTGACACAGAACAGTCGATTTCTTGTTTGTTACAGAATATTCGAGAAATGCCCAGTTATACATATAAAGAAGCAGTGACTAGACAAGGGACAGTTATAAAGTTCTAAACAGGAGTTGTGTGGTGTTGTAAAAAGTGGAAGTTGAGTAAGCTCTTTGTTGTGTTGAATTTGTGCAACCTGGCCCTTTAATTCTACGAAACCACCTTGTAACTCTACATACTTCACTCAGCAACGCTCCCGTCTCTGTAACACGTCCAAACAGTACTCGACGTTTACAACATAGTCTCCTTATAACTCTACACATTTCTCTTAGCGATGTTCTCATCTCTGTAACCCGTCGAAGTAGTACTCGGCGTTTTACAACATAGTCTCCTTTCAACTCTACACACTTCTCCCAGCGATGTTCTCATCTCTGTAACACGTCCAAATAGTACTCGGCGTTTTTCAACGTAGTCTCCTTGTAACTCTACACACTTCTCCTAGCGATGTTCTCATCTCTGTAACCCGTCGAAGTAGTACTCGGCGTTTTTCAACATAGTCTCCTTTCAACTCTACACACTTCTCCCAGCGATGTTCTCATCTCTGTAACCCGTCGAAGTAGTACTCGGCGTTTTACAACATAGTCTCCTTTCAACTCTACACACTTCTCCCAGCGATGTTCTCATCTCTGTAACACGTCCAAATAGTACTCGGCGTTTTTCAACGTAGTCTCCTTGTAACTCTACACACTTCTCCTAGCGATGTTCTCATCTCTGTAACCCGTCGAAGTAGTACTCGGCGTTTTACAACATAGTCTCCTTTCAACTCTACACACTTCTCCCAGCGATTCTCCTATCTCTGTAACCCGTCCAAATAGTACTCGGCGTTTTTCAACGTAGTCTCCTTGTAACTCTACACACTTCTCCGAGCGATGCTCCCATCGCTGTAACCCGTCGAAACAGTACTCGACGTTTACAACATAGTCTCCTTATAACTCTACACATTTCTCTTAGCGATGTTCTCATCTCTGTAACCCGTCGAAGTAGTACTCGGCGTTTTACAACATAGTCTCCTTTCAACTCTACACACTTCTCCCAGCGATGCTCTCATCTCTGTAACACGTCCAAATAGTACTCGGCGTTTTTCACAATAGTCTCCTTGTAGTTCTACACACTTCTCCCAGCGATGTTCCCATCTGTGTAACACGTCCAAATAGTACTCGGCGTTTTTCAACATAGTCTCCTTGTAGTTCTACACACTTCTCCCAGCGATGTTTTCCCATCGCTGTAACCTGTCCAAACAGTACTCGGCGTTTTTCAACATAATCTCCTTGTAACTCTACATACCTCTCCCAGCGATGCTCCCATCTCTGTAACCTGTCCAAATAGTACTCGGCGTTTTTCTCTACAAAATAGTTGTTCACGAAGGTGACTGTCTCTTCATTTGTCGGAGGTCTCTGTCCTGCGAGCGGTATTTCCAGATGAGGGATTAAAAATATGTTGCTTGGGGCTGGATCTGGTGATTGAAGTAGTTCAAATCTTAATTCGTCGTTTACCGCCATTGCATCCGCGGAGATGTGAAGCGTTGCGTTGTCTTGGTTATACAAAAAATTCTTTTTCTGCAAATGTGGAATTTTGCCGTAAGTTCTGCCCTCAGTTTGTCAAGTAATTATGCGTAGTATACTCCTGTAATGGTTTTTCCTTTTTTAAGATAATCGATTAAAATAACTTCATGACTCTCCCAAAAAAATAGTCGCCATCTCTTTCCCACCAAAAAAAAAAATGAATTTGCTTTTTTGGAGTCCATAATGTGGACTGTACTTTTGTTTCGCGTATAATGGTTTATCCAAGTTTCATCGGCAACAAAGCTCGGGATTATTGCGCCTAAACTGCGCCAACACAGCGTTAGAAATTTTGATTCGAAAACGTTTTTGGTCTAACGTGAACCAACGTGGCAGCCAACGCGCAGACAGCCTTCTCATGTCTAAATGTTGACTTAATATGTGACAAACACGTTATTTTGGCATGTTCATAGCCTCTGGTATCTCTCTCACTTTAATTTGGCGTTCGTATAACACCATTTGGTGACTATGGCGACGTTTTCGTCGATAATTGCAGTTTTTGGACGTCCCGAACGCTCATGGTTTCCCAAACTCTTACGGCCACGTTTAAATTCAGCTGCCCAAAATTTTACTTTGGCAAATGATGTTGCAGAGTCCCTATACAGAGATTCCAACTCATCTTTGATTTGCGTAGGCGTATTGCCTTCCAAAGACAAGTATTTAATGACAGTTCGATACTCGATTTTGTCCTTTTTCATTAAAACACTCACATCAACTCACTCAAACGACTGTTACATAACAATGAGCGTCCAAAATGGCTGAAACTTTCAGAATTAACTGTAAACAGATGAACAACGAAATTTATTAGCCCTTGTTTACGAGTGATGCCATCCTCATCTTGAAATCGAAACTGTTCAGACTAACTTCGCATTAATATTGTTTAGATAATTGTTTGTTTACTTTTGTCTTGCAGTACGATTTTGTTTATGGCATGATTTAGTTATTTATTTAAGAATTGGGATAAAGAGCACTTCTATGCACACTGCCCCTTTAATTGTTGAACACTTTTCTTCAGCACATTTGTCTGCGTTAAGTTTGCATCAGTGTATAAACAGGATTGTTATAATAAATCCATCCATTACACAGAAACTATCCAAGTCTGATAACATTATCCCTAGCGGTTGTTTTAAGCACACCTGCGCGTCGCCATTGTTGGCGGCCATTCATCCGTTCCCCAATAGTTCCGATTGTTGTAGCTCTAGATCCTGTTTGCGTTTAGAAGCTTTGTAAACACGCTGTGAAAACGTGCTCATTACAAACCTATCTAACTGGGTGGGTCATGTTTCTGTCCCCCAATTTTATTCCGATGAGGGCATCCAGCGATTTACAATTGTACCACTTTCATGTCCATTGTTACTCAATTGCGGAGCTGGAATTTATCGCACGATAGCTGGTCCTTTTTGTGTTTGTCCTTCCATAGACTACCACGTTTAATGTGCTGCAGAAATGGTTAAAATATTAAAATATATCTCGCTTTTTTAGTGTTCTTTCTGCTGATTTATTCCAAAACATGATTTCCTTTACTTTATAATATTTTTGACATTCCCCGCCTTGGTAGCGCCTTGGTAGCGTTGTGGTAGCATATCTGCCTCACGTTCAAGAGGTCCTGAGTTTAATTCTGGTTCAGGATGAGTTACCTGATAAGGTTTTTCCGGGGTTTTCCCTTACCCTTCAAGACCAATGTCGAGTATTACAGAGCTCCATGGAGCCTGGACTCATTTAATCATAATTTCACACATCTCATTCACCGTCCTATATAACTTAGTGTTGGGGCGTACGTAAATTAAAAAAAAGGCCCTGTCTTCAATAAGAAATACGCAACGTTCAAAATGGTTTTATTTTGCCGATAGGTTTGCAGCACAAGCAAAAAGTTTACCTTTCAATCCTTATCTAACCCTTATACATGTTATAATTTGAATTATTTTTCTCTGATTCATTTATCACTTCAATTCCCACATTTACTCAAACAACATACAATACCGGTATATTACCAAAAAACAACATTTCTACAATCATAGACCAATAAATCCTATAGTATTAATATAATACAGCTTACAAATTCTCTGACCTATCTATCCAAAAAATCTATATTACGTATCACTTTCACTACTCTTGTACACTTTTCCCTCTATGTACTTCAACATAAACATTATCTTACTATAGTTACAAGGGATTACAGTAGACTTTAAGTGATAGTCAAATGTTTTATATACATGTGTTTCCTACTCTTGTAGAAACACTTATTGCTCTATTTACTTCAAGATAAACATTATGTTATTGTAGTTACAGAGGAATACAGTAGACTTTAAGTGATAGTCAAACGTTTTATATACATGACTTTCCCTCCTCTTGCACAAATACTTATTGCTCTATTTACTTCAAAATAAACATTATCTTATTTTAGTTACAAGGGAATACAGCAGACTTTAAGTGACACTCAAATATTTTATATACATGACTTGCTCTACTCTTGTAGAAACACTTATTGCTCTATCTACTTCAAGATAAACATTATCTTATTTTAGTTACAAGGGAATACAGTAGACTTTAAGTGATAGTCAAATATTTTACATACATAACTTGCTCTACTCTTGTACAAACACTTATTGCTCTATCTACTTCAAGATAAACATTATCTTATTGTAGTTACAAGGGAATACAGTAGACTTTAAGTGATAGTCAAGCGTTCTATATACATGACTTTCCCTCCTCTTGCACAAACACTTATTGCCCTATCTACTTCAAGATAAACATTATCTTATTTTAGTTATAAGGGAATACAGCAGACTATAAGTGATAGACAAATGTTTTATATACATGTCTTTCTCTACTCTTGTACAAACACTTATTGCTCTATCTAGTTCAAGATAAACATTATCTTATTGTAGTTATAAGGGAATACAGTAGACTTTAGGTGATGGTCAAATGTTTTATATACATGTCTTTCTCTACTCTTGTACAAACACTTATTGCTCTATCTATTTCATGATAAACATTATCTTATTTTAGTTACAAGGGAATACAGCAGACTTTAAGTGACACTCAAATATTTTATATACATGACTTGCTCTACTCTTGTAGAAACACTTATTGCTCTATCTACTTCAAGATAAACATTATCTTATTTTAGTTACAAGGGAATACAGCAGGCTTTAAGTGATAGTCAAATATTTTACATACATAACTTGCTCTACTCTTGTACAAACACTTATTGCTCTATCTACTTCAAGATAAACATTATCTTATTGTAGTTACAAGGGAATACAGTAGACTTTAAGTGATAGTCAAGCGTTCTATATACATGACTTTCCCTCCTCTTGCACAAACACATATTGCCCTATCTACTTCAAGATAAACATTATCTTATTTTAGTTATAAGGGAATACAGCAGACTATAAGTGATAGACAAATGTTTTATATACATGTCTTTCTCTACTCTTGTACAAACACTTATTGCTCTATCTAGTTCAAGATAAACATTATCTTATTGTAGTTATAAGGGAATACAGTAGACTTTAGGTGATGGTCAAATGTTTTATATACATGTCTTTCTCTACTCTTGTACAAACACTTATTGCTCTATCTATTTCATGATAAACATTATCTTATTTTAGTTACAAGGGAATACAGCAGACTTTAAGTGACACTCAAATATTTTATATACATGACTTGCTCTACTCTTGTAGAAACACTTATTGCTCTATCTACTTCAAGATAAACATTATCTTATTTTAGTTACAAGGGAATACAGCAGACTTTAAGTGATAGTCAAATATTTTACATACATAACTTGCTCTACTCTTGTACAAACACTTATTGCTCTATCTACTTCAAGAGAAACATCATCTTATTGTAGTTACAGGGGAATACAGTAGACTTTAAGTGATAGTCAAGAGTTCTATATAGATGACTTTCCCTCCTCTTGCACAAACACTTATTGCTCTATCTACTTCAAGATAAACATTATCTTATTGTAGTTACAAGGGAATATAGTAAACTTTAAGTGACAGTCAAATGTTTTATATACATGACTTTCTCTACTCTTGTACAAACACTTATTGCTCTATCTCCTTCAAGATAAACATTATCTTATTGTAGTTACAAGGGAATACAGTAGACTTTAAGTGATAGTCAAATGTTTTAAAACTGGTTGGCTGGGTGACGACAGTGTCTATGTATATCCAAAATATATATAATTGAATAACGACTTGTGTGTTTTAATAAGTTGTTTGGTGCATTCTTTGATTGAAAGGTTTTGTGTGTTTAGCAGCTATATAAATGTCATTCAGAATAAAGAGCACTGAGAACAAGAATTTAATATTTTGTGAAAATATCTTGAATAATTGGTTATTCAGTCAGCCATCATTGACATTTTTAAAACTCTAGAGTCAGTTATGTTATTTAAATTTTAAGGATTGTTCTGAAATGGGGGATTTTGATTATGAAGATGTGAGTGTCTCATCTGTGGAGGATGTTTATGTTATTAAGAGTTGAACGCGTAGCTCTTCTTTTTAAAAATATCGTTATATAGCTTTCAGTCACAAAAGAAAAATAACTAATATGCCGTTTTAAAATTTGGAACCTTTATTGTGTAATTTACGTCCTACAACGTTAAGTAATATCGGCGATGAATGGAATGGTTGAAATGATGCTGAAATGAGCCCAAGGTCCATAGAGCTAAGAGTTATCCTGTGACCACGTCTACTGCACACGGGCATTTAAATAATGACGTAGCGGCACTTTAAATAGTGCTAGGGCCTAACTGATGGCAGATTCTGAAACTAAAATGTTTAAACATAATTATAAGGCAAACAACGGAAAACGTCATTTTTGACGGAATTTTACTCATGCCTCCCCAGTGTACCAATACGTATGGATAACGGCGGTCAGCACCTCCTTTAATAATTTGGGTAGTTAAAATCTCTAATATATTTTTAAACATGTTGCATGGTTTCATCCGCGCCTTTTTATGATAGGTTCGGCCGGCAGCGAGTTACGAGATTGGGGACAGAGAAGACAGTGCGCGGCCGGTTCCAACCTATTTGGATCTATCGGTATAAAGAAGTTTCTCACCAAATGCCTTGTAGCTCTCAAAGACAGTTCTGTGGCTTTCATAAACCACGGAATCAGTAAGCATTTCACAAAGGCAGATATTTTCTTACATATAAAACTCGCAACTGTGCGAGCTACAATATTGAAGTTTGTCTAGATGAAATACGTTCTCAGTAACACAGAGGGACGGTCCGATCACCTAGCAACACAGCATTGAAACTAACTTTACAACAAACGAACGTTCTCATAGGCTTGGAGTCATTGTTAGATCCAGAAGTAATCAAGGAAGAACCAAGGACCGAACTTCCATTGTGCTTGCCTGATGAAATTTCTTGTATTCGTTTACAAAAGTTTGATTTTCCGTTGTGTGTAGAAAGTTTTTGGCCTCGTACAAACATTTTCAATCTAATCAAGGAAGAAAGCCCCGAAGGGTGTCCTTTCCACTCCTTGTTTCAGTTCTAGCGACACGTTATTTCCTTCCAATTATCAGCTCGCCCAAATAAAATCCCGTTACTGCTTATATTTGCAAACGGGTTTATTGCGATCCGGAATTTTGTTGAGGGGATTTCAGTCTATCAGATAATACACTGGCTGTGACCTCTGTACAGGGTGCGTCAAATTAAACGTACCTATACCAAAATGGGTATCGGTACAGGTTTACTCCACTCACTTTTCTTCAATACATTTTACCTACACTGAAATTTAATACACATCTCCCGAAAATTATAATTTATCTCTCCTGACATTAAAATCAGTTAGGAATCATGAAACTAAATTATTGTGACGTTGTGGGTACGTAGAATTAAAAGTTCGAGTTGCAGATATTTCAAATGTTCTTTATTTCCGTAGAAATACACTCACAGTAGCAGCATTACGTCACATACACAATCACACTCTATCAAGGTCGATGACCACAACAGCGAGCTCAACTTCCAGTGTTTACAGCACTCCTGTTACAGCATCTGTTTTCTAACTGTTTATGACTGACTCTTTGCGAGTCGTCGCACCCTTAAATACCTCATGGATAATTCTAGATATTTCCGGAACAAACAAGAAATCGAATGCTCTATAAAACAATCAAGACGTCACCAGAATGTTCCATAAGCGTAACCTAATCTATGCCGGCAAGTCATTTATCTGTGCTATCTTTATTTGCCGGCTCTTTGTGTACGCAAGCCGCGCTTATCTCTCTGCACTGAACCTTTTGTGCGTGCCGCCGCGACAATATGCATTTCTTTCTTTTAGAATCATAACCACCTATATTCCTATAATGCAAGTTAATATTAACAGTCCGTCTTGATAGGCCGCGCCGTGGCTCAGTGGTTAGACCGCTTGGCTCTCACGAAGCGGCCCGGGTTCGATCCCAGGCGACCGCAAAGTTAGATTTGTGGTGGACAATACGGCGCTGGGTCGGGGTTTCTCCGGGATCTCCGGTTTCCCCCGCCATCTCATTCCACCGGTGCTCCATCTTCATCTCATGTATCATCAGTGTCATCGCCTGTGCTGCCGTATGTACTAAAAGCGGACGTTAAACACTACACACACTACACATTTCATTTCCACATCGGTAGCGTAGATGGTACCATGTCTGCCTCACGTTCAAGATGTCCCGAGTTTGAATCTCGGTTACCTGGATAAGGTTTTTCCGGGGTTTCCCCTTGTCCTAAAGGACAAATGTCGGGTAACTCTAAGCTGCATGGCCCATTTGAGCACCATTTCACCCATTCCATTCATTGTCCGATTTGACTTAAAAAGTAAAATGACGAAAATAAAAAAAGCAGTGGCTATTTGGAGGCAATATATAATGGAACATTAAGGTTTGCTAGTCATAAAGGCCTCCTGAAAGTTAGCTCTGTTTCAATTTATCTCCGCTGCAGCGCTGTGATCGCAGTTCCGTACCTGCGCGGTAGACGCACTGTACCAAGGAGAAGAATCGTGCACCATTGTGAGATCGGTGTCAGCCATGTACGCTTTGTTGTGCTTGTTTACAATGTCGGTGATGATTGAAAATCCCGCCGCTTGTGAAATCAGATCTGTGAATCGTTTACTGAATACCTGGAAAGTGAAACCAATTGAAATTTATCGGCCGTCAAAAGGTGTTGTGTTTCTTCACGACAACGCACGACCACACACTGCAAACGCGACGAAAAACATCCTACAGGTATTTGGCTGGGACGTGTTTGACCAGCTCTGACCTCGCTCCTAGCTATTTTCATCTGTTTTTGCATCTCAAATCTTTCCTTGGCGGTCAACACTTCAACAATGACGAAGAGCTGAAAGAAAATGTTTCCAACTGGTTGAAGACACAGGCGGCAAATGTCTATGAAGAAGGTATACAAAAAATTGTGCCTCGCTATGAGAAATGCCTGCAAAATTTCAGCAGTTATGTAGAAAAGTAGTTTAAGAGTTGCAGAATTTTGTGCAGTAAATAATTTTACTCTATCTGTATACAAATTAATTTCATTACCAAACAGAACTTACTTTCTGGACGTACCTCGTAGAATGCTCTGCTTGAGGTAAATTGTTATGCTAAAACATATTATAACCCGAGAATTGCCAGTGATTCTAGTAGGTCACATTCGAAATAAACAGATGAATGACTGATGTATTTCTGGGTTTGGTAAAGGGCAAGATTTAATACGGAAGCTTTTTATGACCATGGTTATGAATTGCATAAACTATTCGACGAAAATTCCGATCTCATAGATAAAACTAAAGAGATTAGTACTCTATTGCAGAGTTGCACCAAAGGAAAAACACAGAATGCTAATGAAAGTTTATACAGTGTGATATGGAGTGAATGCTACAAACAACTCTTTGTATCAAGAAAGAAATTCCAAATTGCAGTGACAACGGCTGTTAGAGAATTTAATATGTCTTATAAAGCTAGACTAGAGATAGAGAAAAAGTTGCGGCCAGCATGGTAAGTCCTGGTAGTATTAGGAATAGGTGAAAGCTAAAACAAAGTGCTCAAAGTTCATTGAGAACACACACAACACAGACACTGTAAAATGGAGAACTTAATTGCATGACGGAAAGTTAGTCATGGTAGCTCAATGGGTTGGGGCGACTGGACGGAAACCAGGAGATCCGTGACTGAAATCCCTGCCATGGCATTGATTTTTTTAATGTTTACTTTATCTATCAAAGACCCTAGCCTATATACGGCTAGTGTGAAGAAATTATTAATAGAAATTAATTATTCTTTCACACTGGCCGTGTGTAGGCTAAATTGTGGAGAATTTAATGTCATATCGGCACGTTGGCCATAGTAGCACAATGGTAGTGCGGCTGGACGGAAACCAGAAGATCCGTGGTTCAAATCCCGGCTATGGCATTGAATTTTTCAGTCTGACTCTACGTTTCCACAAGAAATTATTAATTTCCATCAATAAACTAAACTAATAAGAGTTAAATGATGAAGCCTGGGACTCAAGTACTTACGATAGTAAGTCGCCAGAGACGGCGTATCTCGGATACAAGAGCCCCTAGTGGTCTAACGGGGAAAAATACGAGTCAAATGGATAATTTAATGTCAGGACGGTACGTTGCCTGTTGTAGCACAATGGGCTAGAGTGACTGGACGGAAACCAGGAGGCACGTGGCGTTGAATTTTTTTTTCATGTTGACTCTATATATCAAAAACCTTAGCCCATATACTGCTAGTGTGAAGAAATGATTGATTACCATAAATTACCTAAAGTATATTTCTCTGCCAGGAAGGAGCTAGAGGTGACTACATTAGAACAGAAAGAGAATAATAAAATAGCTGAGTGGTCTTGATATAGTACAGGAGGACTTTAAAACATAGAAAAAGAATGTTTGTTTATATTTAGAGCTTCCAACTAGATTTCTCTTCCTGTCTAGTTCTTAGCACTTTTAATACTCCTAATACTCAGACACTTAACTTTTCCATTAATTTATTTAATTTATATTTGAATGTACTGCTTAGTGAGGGTAGCCGATCACGTCTGTGAAAGTGACTGCAGAAAACAACGTGTGAAATTGGGGCAAGTTCTGAAAAGCGAAACTCGATATGAAAAGTGGGGAAGGCCATTAAAATAAAATTAATTACTACAAAGTGACAAGCTGGTGTTTGCTGACAGGAAGACACTGTCATGTTCAAGGTAAGTCGTCCCTCTAATGTCAATATTGCTCATAATCCTCTACCAAGCTGGCCTCTAGCATCCAAATTGAGTAAGAGGTAGAAATATACAATAACAATGTACAGATTAGGCCTTATCATTCACATGATAAAGTCGCCAACCAGTTTGAGAAAGCTCTGGTTGTTTCTTTGCAACATGCTTCCTCAGTGTAGCCAATACTGACGTGTAATATGCTGCTGTAACAGTAGTGTAAGGAGAAAATAATTTCATTACAGTCCAAATATGTGATCACCATCACTTTCCCTGCAGATGGAACAACTTTTGCCTTTTTTGGTGTTGGAGAACCTGGCAACTTGCAAACTGTGTTGGCTTGTTTTCCTTCACGATCATAATGATATAGCCATTACTCATCAACGGTGATAAACGAAGCTTAGGGGTATTCGATTTGAGAACTCTGAAGCAGTGCTCAAGAAAAGTTAGGCGATTCTCAAGGACCTGACAAATAATGATCGGCAGCATATGTTACAGGACTGGCAGAGACGCTATAAGTGATAGTCTTGTACAAACACTTATTGCTCTATCTACTTCAAGATAAATATTATCTTATTGTAGCTACAAGGGAATACAGTAGTCTTTAAGTGATAGTCAAAAGTTTTATATACATGACTTTCTCTACTTTTGTACGAACACTTATTGCTCTATCTACTGCAAGATGAACATTATCTTATTGTAGTTACAAGGGAATACAGTGGACTTTAAGTAATAGTCAAATGTTGTATATACATGACTTTCTCTACTCTTGTGCAAACACTTATTGCTCTATCTACTTCAAGATAAACATTATCTTATTGTAGTTACAAGGGAATACAGTAGACTTTAAGTGATAGTCAAATATTTTATATACATGACTTTCTCTACTCTTGTACAAACACTTATTGCTCTATCCACTTCATGATAAACATTATCTTATTGTAGTTACAAGGGAATACACTAGACTTTATGTGATAGTCGAACGTTTTATATACATGACTTTCTCTGCTCTTGTACAAACACTTATTGCTCTATCTACTGCAAGATAAACATTATCTTATTGTAGTTACAAGGGAATACAGTAGACTTAAAGTGATAATCAAAGGTTTTATATACAAGACTTTCTCTACTTTTGTACAAACACTTATTGCTCTGTCTACTGCAAGATGAACATTATCTTATTGTAGTTACAAGGGAATACAGTAGACTTTAAGTGATAGATCAGAGACCAAAGTGAACACAAGGAAGGAATTTCAAACATCACGGAGGACTTGGGCTTCAGCAATTAATGCTTATTTTATTTTTCATATCACTTGAATCGTGTGACAGTTGACTAATGTAGACTAACAAATGATGTATTTGAAATAATTCGTATTAACTATTGAAGGAACAATAATTTTACGTAATAACAAGAGTCAAGTAGAGAATTCTTTTTTCATTATACAGATATAACTAACTGTAACAAGAAACTTCACTTATCTTAAGAAAAATGATGTAGATTTTTCTTATTATTTGAATTAGTTGAAGTTGGAATAGATTTCACGAAGTCTTGTTCGCGTCGCAAGTCAAAGAAAACCACAGGAGAAAACAAATTCGTCATTACTATGTTATGTGTTTTCAGTATTACCAAAATCTGAAGACCAAATAAACTTAAGAACAGAATCAACTGCTAGTATTTCAAAATTCATCACGCGATGCCTATATTTTAAAATGAATTTTTTAACCAAACAATTAAAGCTATCGGGACAGTTAATTGTTTTAATAATTTAACTTCAGGATATATTTCACGGCTAAGTGATAAAAAATGATGTGCTACGGCCGATTTTTCGGTTTGTTTATACTGGTTTCCAAATTACGTTTCGACCTAACAATGTAAACCCGATCACAATCTACACAATCAAATTGATATATACTAGCAGTAATTTTATATTTTTTGGAGAATTATAAATTTTTAATACTATATTTTTTGAGGAACCAATGTTATACCAAACTCATTAAAAACCTTTTGAAATTGTTTATTAAACCAAGGATTGTAAGTAAATATTTTGAAATTATAATTGTCTTTTACTTTTAAGGGTAGAAATATTATTAACAGTTTTTGGGATTTAAATTTGACAACTTTATTATGTATAAAGTCTTTATTAAAACCATTAATTAAAGCCGAATTAATAATATGTTTATATTACTAATATTATATATTTATATTATACACAATTCAGTTGGAGAATTTAACGTCATGTTGGCACGTTGGCCAAAGTAGCTGAAGGGTTTAGAACGGCTGCACGGAGAACAGAAATCCGTGGTTGAAATCCCGGCTATTTCATTGAATTTTTCAGTCTGACTCTACGTTTCCACAATTTAGCTTACACACCGCCAGTGTGAAAGAACAATTAACTTCCATTAATTGTACTTAATGGTGGTCCGAACTATAAAGCCCGGGCCTTAAAGTACTTACAGCATAGTAAGTCGTCATTAAGGTAGTTGTCTCAGGTGTTTATGAGAACTCCTAGTGGTTTACCGGGAAAAACACGAGTCAGTTGTACCTAATAGTGGTCCGAACTATAAAGCCCGGGTCTTAAAGTACTTACAGCATAGTAAGTCTTCATTAAGGTAGTTGTCTCATGTGTTTATGAGAACTCCTAGTGGTTTACCGGGAAAAACACGAGTCAGTTGTACCTAATAGTGGTCCGAACTATAAAGCCCGGGTCTTAAAGTACTTACAACATAGTAAGTCTTCATTAAGGTAGTTGTCTCATGTGTTTATCAGAACTTCTAGTGGTTTACCGGAAAAAACACGAGTCAGTTGTACCTAATAGTGGTCCGAACTATAAAGCCCAGGCCTTAAAGTACTTACAGCATAGTAAGTCGTCATTAAGGTAGTTGTCTCGTGTGTTTATGAGAACTCCTAGTGGTTTACCGGGAGAAACACGAGTCAGTTGTACCTAATAGTGGTCCGAACTATAAAGCCCGGGCCTTAAAATACTTACAGCATAGTAAGTCGCCATTAAGGTAGTTGTCTCACGTGTTTATGAGAACTCCTTAAGGTTTACGGGGAGAAACACGAGTCAGTTGTACCTAATAGTGGTCCGAACTATAAAGCCCGGGTCTTAAAGTACTTACAGCATAGTAAGTCGGCATTAAGGTAGTTGTCTCCTGTGTTTATCAGAACTCCTAGTGGTTTACCGGGAAAAACACGAGTCAGTTGTACCTAATAGTAGTCCGAACTATAAAGCCCGGGCGTTAAAGGACTTACAGCATAGTAAGTCGTCATTAAGGTAGCTGTCTCATGTGTTTATCAGAACTCCTTAAGGTTTACCGGGAAAAACACGAGTGAGTTGTACCTAATAGTGGTCCGAACTATAAAGCCCGGGCCTTAAAGTACTTACAGCATGGTAAGTCGTCATTATGGTAGTGGTCTCCTGTGTTTATGCGAACTCCTTAAGGTTTACCGGGAAAAACACGAGTCAGTTGGAGAATTTAATGTCATGTTGGCACGGTGGCTTAGCGCGGCTGGAGGAGACCAGAAAATCCGTGGTTCAAATCAAGGCTATGGCTTTGAATTTTTCAGTCTGGCACCACCGCTTTTATATTGTTTATTAAATTCTTCTTTATTCGGGTGTATATTTATCAATCGATAATTCAAACTATTAAAACAGCAAATTTAGGTGGTAAAGGGTGAAAAAATTTATTTAATGTTATTATTTTAATGTTATGTTATTAGTAGACATCCTATAAATAGCAAAATCCAATTTGTTAGTATTTCTTATTATCTTAAAATCTAAAAAAGGAAGATGACCGTCAATTTTAGTCTTAAATGTAAATTTTATTGGTCAATCTTGTAAATTAAGTTATTTTAAAGCATAATTTATTTGTTTATCATGATAAATAGCAAAAATATAATCAAAATATCTATACCAGGTTTTAAAAATCAAAGGGAATGCTTTAGTGGCTTGCATTTCGAAAAAATCATCAAAAGATCAGCATGAACAGTTGAAAGAGCATTACCAATTGCTAAGCCAGAAGTTTGTTGGAAAAATTCAACAGTAAAAGTGAGAAAAGGTTGATCCAAACAAAAAGTAGTAAGTTTAACAAAATCAACGATTAAGTCCTCATGTATATTTATTAAGTTTAACCGCTTTTTTTTAAACAAATCAAAAGTTTTTTCTGTAAAATACTAGGAAATAAGGCAGTTACATGGAAAGAAACAAGTGAGTATAACCCAATCTCAGTAAAACACTTGTGTACATACAAAGTTTATTAGTACACGTTCAACGTCTAACAAAATCACTACATTAAACTTGTTGATATCTCAAACAAGTGTTATACTACATAACGACACTGGAACACCTAATTGCCGCAGCGATGTAGTCATTTGTTTATAAAATTATTAAGCCTGCTATATTGTAAGCTGTGCGGTTCTGTTAAAGAAGCTGCTATTAATTAAGAGGGAGTAGAGCGATCCAGACCGAGGTCCTTAACAAATTACGTGGAGGACCAAGAGAAGATAAATGCCAAGAAGAACCACGTAGTAACTACAAGTACAAGAGGAAGTCGGGACAAGAAGAAAATTAGGAACATAAATTTAAATAAACAAATAGAGAGAGAGGAGGGCAAGAAAAACGACTGGAATCAGCAGTAGGTTCGTCAACTAGACACCTTTACGTGCCATGGCGAACTGGCCATCTATTGTTAACCAAAATCGATTAGGGTCTAAATAATGCCACGGGAAACGCTCTGCGTGATAACCCAATTAAAGAAGAATTGCAAGAAATGTCTCATTAATATTTTAGGTTAAACATACACAGAATTTACTATGAAAATATTACAAAATTACAGGGAAGGGAACCTTTTCAACATACTAACTGGCATAGAAAATGGATTTGTCATTTATTTATACAAAGTGACATTTCCACTTTCTTACGACTTCCTCGAAAGTCTTACAAGAGTACTTTATTGGAAATATACGAACGTTGCCAAACTCCTTAAGCCACAAAAGGGACCCTCGTGCCATGTTTGAAGACGATACACAACAGAGCTTGAGGTACAATCCACTCGGAATATTAGAAAACTGACACAAATACGAGGATTGATTGAAAAGTTTCCAACTTCACCATGAAGATGTCAGCACTCGTAAATAAAAGCTAGTGAATTTCGCTGTTTATCTGCTGACAGTTACTCATCAAAGTTTCAGTCATTTTGGACGCTCACTTGTCACAGTAGCTTGCGATTTTTTTTATGAAAATCGACCAAATATGAGGGCTGTTCAATAAAGAATGGTCATAATTATTTTAGGGTCATAACTTTTCGCACTAAAATTCAATGTTATTATATTCTGTTAGCTTAATGTAAACAAACTCGCCCTAGAAGTTCCATTGTTGGTACTGCCGGTTCCCGCATGTGAGAACCAGGCAAGTTCAGACATGTACAGTATCGCCTAACACTCTAATGGAGGTAACACGCGAGGCTTTGAAATTCTGCTTTCGTTCTCAACAAATCTTCAGTTGAGATGTTACAGGAAGGTTATGGAGAGTCTGTTCTTCCCTACAGCACAGCTCAAATGTGGTTTAAAATGCTTAAAGAGGGGAGACAACCAATTTCAGAGGAAGGTGGACCTGGTGCTCCAGTTACAGCTTTTACGGAAGAAAACATCAACACTGCTGCTGCCATTGTGACAGAGGATCAATGAATTACCTTAAGATCACTTTCTGAAATACTGGACATTTAATTGGATGCCACATTTCCGTGAAGCAGGCTGGATGCTGCACCACGATAATGTGCGGCTAGTGTGCTATTGCTGAATATCTTGCAAAAATCAACATGAAGTGCATCCCTCACCCTCCCTGTAGTCCAGATTTAGCCCCATGTGGCCTTTTTCTGTTCTCTAAATTGAAGAAAAGCCTTCTTGGAAGGCATGGTCCATCATCAGAGGCAGTGGTGAAGGCTGCGTAGGCGATTTTGAAGGATCTCTCAAAAATGGGTTCCAGCATGTCTTTGAAGACTGGCGGAAGCGCTGGGACAAGTGCATCTCATTCAGGGGAGACTATTTTGAGAAGGGCCATCAAAATTATAAGGATGAGTAAATGTACGCTCTCAAAAAAAAGTGATCATTCATTATTGAACAGCCCTCGTAGAGTACCGAGCTGTCATTAAATATTTCTTTTTGAAAGGCAATAGTCCTGCTCAAATCAAAGAAGTGTTGAATTCTGTGTATGGGGACACTGCACCATCATAAAACACAGTGATATATTTGGCTTCTGAATTTAAACGCGGCCGTAAGAGCTTGCGAGACGAAGAACGTTCGGGACGTACAAAAACTGTAACTACCGAAGAAAACTTCACCAAAGTGCATCAAATGATGCTAGACGGCCGCCGAGTTAAAGTGAGAGACATAGCAGAGGTTATGCATATGTTAAAAGATCGTGTTTCTCACATGTTAAATCAAAATTTAGACATGAGAAAGAAGTCCGCGCGTTGGGTGCCGCATTTGCTCACTTTAGACCAAAAACGTGATCGAATGAACATTTCCGACGCTGTGTTGGCGCAGTTTAGGCGCAACAAATCCGAGTTTTGACGCCGATAAATGACTGTGGATGAAACTTGGATACACCATTATCAGCTCGAAACAAAAATACAGTCCAAATTATCGACTGCATAGGGGGAACCACCTCCAAAAAGAGAAAAAAAACTGTTTTTCTTGCTGAGAAAGTGCTGGCGACTGCCTTTTGGGGTATTGATCGCATGATTTTAAACGATTATCTTCAAAAAGAAAAGGAAAACATTACAGGAGCATACTACGCATCATTATTTGATAAACTGAAGGCAGAACTTGCAGGAAAACGGCCTCATTTATAGAAAAAAAAATCCTGTTTCACCAAGTCAACGCACCGTCTCATACCTCAAGCGGTTGCAATGGCGAAAATCCACGAATTACGGTTTGAACTGCTTGACTCACCAGACCTAGCCCCAAGCGACCTCTTTTTGTTCCCTCATCAGAAAATTGCGCTCGGAGGACAGAGATTTTCGTCATATGAAGAGGCAGTGACCTTCATGAACAATTATTTTACAGAGAGAAACACCGAGTACTTTTTAGACGGGATACAGAGATGGGAGCATTGCTGGGAGAAGTGTGTAGAGTCACAAGGAGACTATGTTGAAAAACGCCGAGTACTATTTGGACGTGTTACAGAGATGGGAGCATCGCTGAGAGAAGTGTGTAGAGTCACAAGGAGACTATGTTGAAAAACGCCGAGTACTATTTGGACGCGTTACAGAGATGGGAACATCACTGAGAGAAGTGTGTAGAGTTACAAGGAGACTATGTTGAAAAACGCCGAGTACTATTTGGACGTGTTACAGAGATGGGAGCATCGCTGGGAGATGTGCGTAACGTTACAAGGAGACTATGTTGAAAAACGCCGAGTACTATTTGGACGGGTTACAGAGAGGGGAGCATCGCTGGGAGTAGTGTGTGGAGTTACAAGGAGACTATGTTGAAAAACGCAGAATTAATTGGACGGGTTACAGAGAGGGGAACATCGCTGGGAGAAGTGTGTAGAGTTACAAGGAGACTATGCTGAAAAACGCCGAGTACTATTTGGACGTGTTACAGAGATGGGAGCATCGCTGGGAGAAGTGTGTAGAGTTACAAGGAGACTATGTTGAAATACGTCGCGTACTATTTGGCCGGGTTACAGAAATGGGAGCAGCGCTGGGAGAAGTGTGTAGAGTTACAAAGAGACAATGTTAAAAAACGCCGAGTACTATTTGGACGGGTTACAGAGATGGGAACATCACTGAGAGAAGTGTGTAGAGTTACAAGGAGACTATGTTGAAAAACGTCGAATACTATTTGGACGCGTTACAGAGATGGGAGCATCGCTGGGAGAAGTGTAGGTTTACAAGTAGACTGTTATGAAATTTAAAAAACTGACAAAATATCTTCTATCTTTATTAGGTCGTAATGTTTCAGAACACCCGCGTACATTTTGCTTTAGGAATTTTTCTATTTGAAAGTTTGGAATGTGAGTTTTCTCTCCTTGTCATATTTTTGAATGTTGCTGAATTTTTGGTTTCGTAAAAGTGTATTAGAAGTAGAATTTTGATTTAGAATGTAAGGTTTGAACACAATAGCTTCCCACCTCTGTTTAGGTACTTATTGTTTCTGTTTTGTAGGCTTTATAAATCACTTTTCAAACTTGAAGGTATCCGTTACGGGTTCATAAACAACTGTTATGGAAATTCTGTAAGAGCTATAAGGCCCCTCTGTATGACAAAGCCTAACAATCTTGAGTCGTAAACACCTATAAATAACTTTCAATTCCGACGACATCTGATTCTTATCTACCTGTTCACCTCTTTATTGAAATATGCTGTCGATGCCTTGAGAGCAACAATAAATTTGCTCTCTTTGTTTACCCAGGAGAAAAGACTTCCTTGGTTCGTAAATTTAAAACAAACAACTGTGTGAAATTAACTTGGTGTGTACACACACAACAATTGGCAAGTCGATGCAGACTTCACATTCATATTATCGACATTCCTGAGCCTATGCAGTCGATAGTCGATACTGTCCATGTTATGGACAGGCCTCTGATGCAAATTAAATTCTGTTGCAGACTTACTTTCAATTTATAAGCATCTTTTCCTTTGCAACACAGGGCTGAAAAGTAACTTCAATACTCTTAATAGAAAATTGTACATGAGTATCTCTATTCTTGTACAAACAGTTATTGCTCTATCTACTTCAAGATAAACATTATCTTATAGTAGTTACAGGGAAATACAGTAGACTTTAAGTGATAATCAAATGTTTTATATACATGACTTTCTCTACTCTTGTACAGGCTCTTATTGCCCTATCTACTTCAAGATAAACATTATATTATTGTAGTTACAGGGAAACACAGTAGACTTATGTTGTATATGTATGACTTTCTCTACTCTTGAACAAACATTTATTGCTCTATCTACTTCAAGATGAACATTATCTTATTGTAGTTATAAGGGAATATAATAGACTTTAAGTGATACTCAAATGTTGTATATACATGACTTTTACTACTCTTGTACAAACACTTATTGCTCTATCTACTTCAATATAAACATTATCTTATTTTAGTTACAAGGGAATACAGTAGACTTTAAGTGATACTCAAATGTTGTATATACATGACTTTTACTACTCTTGTACAAACACTTATTGCTCTATCTACTTCAATATAAACATTATCTTATTTTAGTTACAAGGGAATATAGTAGACTTTAAGTGATACTCAAATGTTGTATATACATGACTTTTACTACTCTTGTACAAACACTTATTGCTCTATCTACTTCAATATAAACATTATCTTATTTTAGTTACAAGGGAATAAAGTAGACTTTAAGTGATAATCAAATATTTTATAGGTATACATAACCATCTATACTCTTGTACAGGCTCTTATTGCTCTATCTACTTCAAGATAAACATTATCTTATTGTAGTTATAAGGGAATACAGTAGACTTTAAGAGATAGTCATATGTTTTATATTTTTTCCGATCACAATTTTTCGTAAGAGCTGCGACAAGGCTGTGCCGATCAGAAGTGGGCAAGAAAGAGACAGATAGTTGCGCGCGTGCGCTGGGCGCTTGCCGAGAGAGGGAAAGTATCACAGAGTGAAAGGGACAGGGAGAAGTCTGGATAGTTCTTCCTTGCCTAGCCGCCGCGAAAGGCCATGAAAGGTTGGTGGCTTTCTAGATGAAAGTGTGGAGGTACAAAAGCTCGCTAGTGTTAGTGTTGCGAGTCAGTTGTTAACTGAGTTGCAGCTGTGCAGTGTGAGAGTTAGGTTAGGGATATTGAACTGCACAGCAGTCAATTATTTTGGTTGTTGACGTGCAGTTGAGCGAAGGGGATGACCTTAAAGACTGCGTTTGTGTATGTTACGTCAGTTTGCTGCTCTAAGGTGTGCACCAAGTTATTGTTTATTGCAATCAAGAGCATTTTAAATTACCACAAACAAGACTTAATTCTACGAACCCACAAAGGTACATTAGGTGTCCGAAGTGGGATTTTAAGTGCTCTTTATTGCAGTAAACAATAAAATCTGAACAACTAGCACTGCATAACAAAGATAATAAATGTGACTTAACTTTTGAATTATTCCCTTATCCTGATAGATTAATGTCTGGTAACTCTAAGCTGCAAGTATCCTGTACTCATTTGAGCATCATTAATTCATGGTCCGATATCACTTAACGTTGAAGGACGTACTTTAATAAAGGAGCATTTGACGAATGCTCATCTTGCTGCCTCTGACCTAAAACATTTCGAATACGCCAAAATGGTAAAATAACTGTACATAATGACAACACATCGTCAGGTCCAATTAAAGAGCATCTGGGTCATCATTCTTCACTATGGATACATTCCTGACCTAGAACTTTTTGATTTGTTTTGCTTTGCGGATAGTCTCAACTAAAGTGGGACATACTTTAAGGTTATACTTCCACGATATGCGTAGCTAGAGAGAATGTTGAAGCAGAGGTGTTTGATCTGATAGTGTAATTATTATCGGGTATCGTGTGGCAAGAAGTTGGTGTTATCTCACGTGAGTTTATCATGTTTCTTATAAAGCGGCAGGAGGCGCATGAGAATCGATTTCCCGATCAAGTGATTCCGCAGTCGCAACGCAAAACCCTGGAGACCCAAGGCTTATCGAAATGCGAGTCGATAATAATTTCAAAAGAAAACACAGGAAAACTGAAAATGCTTGTTTCGAACATGCATGGCCAAGATTTTATATGCTGCAATCAGCTTTCTTTTTTCTCTCCTGCGTTCTCTTACCAACTATTTGATGATTCCAAACAATAAGTATAATTTCTGGGAAATTGTTAACGCTGCACAAATTATTCCGGTGTTTTGCAGCTTTATTTAGGGGATAGTAGTACAATGGCGCTCACCGGAGAATGGCGCTCATGTAATATTCTTGAGACACAATGATTCTACCAGACGTTACTGCCCATCTTCAAATCCAAGATGCCCACTCACCTCAAACTGCGTCTGTATCGGGCGATTATTCCACCCATGATTCTGTAAGGGTGCAAGATCTGGGGATTGGCGGCTCCGACCACCCTCCGCAGACTACAGATCGTGCAGAACCGGGCATTAAGGATGATCTACGGTAGTGGGCGCAGATTCCCTACTCATATGTGGATATGGTAAGAGAGAGATCTCCAACCCTCCACCACAAATTGTCTACCCATCCCAACCAGCTGGTCAGCTCTCTGGGTCAGTATGACCACAGAGCTCCTCGCAGGAGGAGGTGCAGACGCCATGGGCTATTAGCCTATGAGTATTTCCCTCCATCTCACCAAAACCTCAAAACCAGAAACGGGTCTAGAATCACTACCCTCACACAGTTTCCTACCTCTTCTAATCGTGCTGCCTACACTCGTACCTCCTTCAAGCTGGGAGACCAAGAGAAGGCGTCCATGGGAAAACATACCGCAGGGGGCTTAAACCCATCAGAACAGTGAAACTTATGCTCTGACACAAACAACAAAAACTTCTATAAGGTGCGGGCGCTGCGGAAGCTTAACACTCGTGGTACCTCTGACGATACTAGAGGAACCTCGGGCCGAACATTAGAGCCCCTCCCTCTGGGAGCTGTTCGGATTGGGTTGGTCTCTAGCGGGCAGTGTGTTCCCGCCTCCCACGGGAAATTGGGTACCACTGGCCAGACTCCGGCCGCCCGCAGGGGGTAGAGGGCTGCCTCAGAAGTCCCGGGGGCTAGCCTGCAGAGCTAGTAGCTGGTGTGCTAGATCACCGGCGGCCCTACCAAGGTTTTTTGGTAGCTGGTTCATTAAGGATCGGCGGGTAAGTGGCGTATCCATTTCCGTCCTGTCTGCCGTGAGTAGCCAGGGGGGCAATTTATAAAATAGGCACTGTCCTACGGTAAAGCGAACCCGAGAGGCCCGGGTTCTAGTCCTGCGGGTCCAGGACTGATGGGAGTAGATCCTCACATTCACTTCACCGCCCAGATAATGTCGCACTAAGCGGCTACGTGCTGTGACGAAAACACCCCACACAGGTAAACCTAAGTGACCCGATTATTCTGCTGGTCTGCTAGCAGATACTGCATAAGAGTGACATCTAGCGGACAATCGGGGTAACACAGAGGAGTCCCCGTGGGGTAGGGGATGTTTTTTTTTTTTTGTTTTTTTTACCTGGCATGCCCCATTCCTTAGGAATACTACATGCCTTATTTTAATTTACAATATATAAAACTTTTACAATCATTTTACAATGATTTTACATATCTTGTATTTGTATTGAAATGTTTCCTACAATATTTTACAATATTCTTATTAAAATAGTTGCAATTATTTAACAGTTTTATTGAATTTTTATGCTTCATTTGCCTAGTCCATATCTGTGAACTTTATTGATTTAACAAATTTGGCGACATATGTTAGATGTGTGTTAGTAAGTTCCTCTATGGTAATAGGCCACGCGCATTGCCTGCTTTTTATTTTTCTGATCATTTCGGTTTTTTGTTTGTTTATGATTGGACATCGGAATATGATGTAGTCTACTGTTTGGTCCTCTTCTTGACATTTGCATACTGGGCTATCTAGTAAAGCAAATCGATGGCGGTATGAACGGAGCTTTCCATGTCCTGTGACAATTGCTGTAAACCCTTGGCAAATGAGCAGTTCTTGTTTTAGTCTATTTCACACGGATGGGAAGAATTCTTTGGTGATGGCTCCTTTCCTTGATGCTGTCCATTGTAGTTGCCATGCGTTCAGTCCAGTCCATGCTTATCAGGACTTCTTTGGGTGTTTTATTATATTGTATTTCACGATCTTCCCCAGCAGCCTCTTTTGCTAGTCCGTCTACTATTCCATTGTCATATATGCCCGAGTGTGCTTTCACGCATCCAAAATGCAGCATCCAGTCTGATGTTCTCAGGTCAAGGATTTTAGCCTTGATTGCCTCATACAGGTAATTGTGTTTCGAGTTGTTTATAAGGAGATCCAGAGTTATCCTTCTATCAGTGAACAATGCAACTCGTTTATCAGCGTACCCTTCATTTTCTAGTTCCTTTAGTTTCTTCAGCGCCTCAAGAATTGCAAGTTGCTCTGCCTGGTTATTTGAGCATCGAGCATGCAGCTTGAACTTTAACTTATGGGTCAACCTGCCGTTTATAAATATTACTGCCGCTGCGCCAAATTTGTCTCCCATTTTGCTGCCGTCTGTGTATATTTCAGATGCGTATGTACTGTTATTGTCTGTCCCATATATTGAAGGATTTTGTCTGTCCCCTTCAGCTGCCGTGGTACGGGTGCTGCGGACCCCTAGCACTCGTGGTACCTCTGACGTTACTAGAGGAACCTCGGGCTGAACATTCGAGCCCCTCCATGATTGGGAGTCGTTCGGACTGGGTTGGACTCTAGGGGTCAATGGTTTCCGATACTCGTGGGAGACCGGGTACGTCTTCGGACGGAGTTGAGGGAAGCCATATTTTCCCACTTACTAGCCTGCATAGCTAGTAGAAGGTGTGCTAGATCACGAGGTTAATCGGTAGCCTTCCCCTTTGGGATCGGCGCGTGTGGCGTATCCACTTCCATCCCGTCTTGAGTCAACAGGATCAGATTGGGTGGGGGTTGTTAGTCTCTAGGTCTTGCCCTATGGAAAACCCCACGGAGGCATGGGCGCCCTTTCGGGAAAGCACGGTAAATCCCTGGTCGTCCGAGGGGGCCAGTCTTCACTCTGTGTGGATTGCCCTGGATTGCCCTTATACAGATCTTAGTGCAGATACACCAAGATAATTACAAGGTAACACTGAATAGATTTCTAAATATGTTTTACAAAGTACATAATTTGACCGTCCCTATTTACGTCTAACAATGTATATTTTACTCGATGTTGTGGTGCTGTGTTTTCAGCGTGATTCTCATGATAAGTCCAAGATATCGTCGGCGGGTTATGGCGCTCAATCCTGAGGACTATTACCCACCAGACGACTGTCGTTATCTAACACATGTTTGGATGTTAGAATTATTTTATCCAAAGGATCACTTAAAGTGATGTAGGATTAGGCCTGTTCCTTCCTCCCCAATCACTTCTGTCTCCAGAGACCCAAAGACGCCCAAAAGCTCTGCCATAATTTCTGTCGCAATTATTTCCCAAATTCCAGGTCCCTAAAATATTTTCAAGATGACCACTCGACGAACGCCAAATAAAATGAGGTCTCAGGTTCTAACAGCCTCTCCAATGGAGGAACAACCGGAGGAAGCAGAGAGGCGGTGATCCCCAAAATTATGAAGAAAAACATTGGAACCTAAAGAAGTAGCACCAAAAGGACCGAGAAGAACAATCCCCCCCTCCAAAAAAAAAAAAAAACGAAAAAAAGAAGGAAAATCAATTTCTCTGATAGCTCCAGGGAACGAAGATTCTATCAACGAATTAAATATACGTGAGGATGACGAAGTTGACGATTTTGTACCTATGTCAAAAGATATGTATTTTATTTTGGAAAATTTGGACAAAATAACGAACTGCGTTCTGTTGCGTATCCTGCTTTGAATGTATACATAAGGAATGCAATGGAGCTGACACACCTGATAATTGTAAATGCAATTATTACATAAAGAAATATAAAATTGGTTTGTTCACTTTCAAGCGCCATTAACCGCACATGGCGGGCAATTCCGCTCGACCCAGCCAGTTTCTTTATGGCCACCAGTTGATACTTTAGTTGATCTTGCTCTGTTTGAAGCGTGATTCTCATGATAAATCCAACATGTTGTTGACGGGTAATGGCTCTCACACCTGAACGTTATTATCTACCAGGCGCCTGCTATTGTCCAACATTTATTTGAATGTTAGAATTATTTTATTCAACGGATCACTTAAAGTGATATGGTATTTGTTACTTTCCATTAATCTTATGCAAAAACACGAATAAATAGCAGTTAATGGTTTTCAGTGTACTGGTACTTTGCCTCTCAACCCAGATCAGTTCAGTGATGAAGATCCTATGGCTGCAGAAATCTTACTAATACCGGCAGGCCAACAATCAGAGAATAAAAGGCACTTTCTGTTGCGGACGAAGATCATGAAATATTGCCTAGGGAACTTACTTATCAAGAAGCGCCTATATTGGACAATAACTCATCAACAACCAGTTCTAGCACCACTGAACCAACAATATCAGAGTGCTCTACCAAATCCTTGTTCCAGTTATCAGAATTAGGCCTGTTCCTTCCTCCCCAATCACTTCTATTTGCAGAAACCCAGAAACGCCAAAAAGCTCTGCCAAAATTTCCGTCGCAGATATTTCCCACATTCCAGGTCCCTCAAAAATTTCCAATATGATCACTCGACGAAAGCCAAATAAAATAAAATATCAGATTCTAACAGCCTTTCCAATGTAGAACTGCAGGTAGCAGAGAGGCAGCGATCCCTGAAGGGCTGTACAAAATCACTGGAACCAAATGGCACCTAAAAGGCCGAAAAGAAGAATCCCCCCCCCCCCAAAAAAAAAAACGAGAAACAGGAACGAAAATGATCTTGCTGGTAGCTCCAGTGAACGAAGATTCTATCAACAAATTAAATATACGTGACGATCACGAACTTGACGATTTCGTACCTGTGTCAAAAGAAATCTGTTTCATTTTGGAGAATTCTGACAAAACAACGAACTGTGGTCGTTTGTGTCTCCTGCTTGGATTGGGCACTAAACTGCATCGATCGCAATTGTGATTGCGTTGAAAAATAGTTGTAAGTTCCGCCTTTCCATCAATGTAACATGTTTTCTAAAATGTGTAGTGTTTAACGCCCGCTTTTACTACATACGGCGCCGCAGGCGGTGACACTGGTGATACATGAGATGAAGATGGGGCCCCGGTGGAATGAGATGGCGGGGGAAACCGTGTTGTCCACCACAAATCTCACTTTGCGGTCGCCTGGGATCGAACCCGTGCCGCCTTGGTGAGAGCCCAGCGGTCTAAACACTGAGCCACGGCGCGTCCACATGTTTTCTATATTAAATAAAATTGGAGACCTTACTTTAAGCACACGTCTCGTAGGTTTCCTCTGAAGAATTTTCGTCCGATATGACTTAACGTTGGAGGACGTAAATTAAAAAATATATATATACCTGAAAAATTTTTACGTAATTGTGTTGCTTTGATACCAATAGATTAAAAGTTTGGAATATAAGTCTTGGTGTAAGATATTACGTACCAGGATGCAGTATTTAAGATTTTTTATTTATTATTGATTGTATTTAGTCGTAAACTACCAACTTGCCCTCTTTTACTCTCAACTGTCAAAGAATGCTGCATTAATAAAAGCAATCTTGCCTTTTCAGGTGCGTCCAAAAGTGTTTCACTACAAATGTCGTCATTTAATTTTCGGGTTGGAAGACAAGCACGTGGGAGAAAAGATAAAAGCTCACAGATGCATTACGAATCCGAAGCAGGCCAACTTTGGAATGTTAACACAAGGGGTAATAATCAAGAACCAGGTGTGGCTGTATGTCAGTGTCAGTATTGACTCGTTCGTTAGAATCCTCTCAAGATAACCATCTACATAAATCAAACTTCAGAATGTCACATAATTTGTTCTCTAATGCTTTACATAACAACATCGGCAATTTCCGCTCCTTTTTGTAACAAACGGAACTAATACCAATATATAGCCTGCAGTATTCTGGTGCCGTTTGTTGTCCTTCTGCGTGAATAGCACAGCTCGAAGTCAATAATACAACGTATTTAAGAACAGCAAACATATGTTTAATATATTTTCATTAAACCGTTAAATCTAACTTTTTGGCAACGATTAGAGAAGTTCCCTTAATTTTGTATTATTTTTGCATGCATAAAACATACATACAATGTAGATCATATTAAATCACAGAATTTACATGAAATAATTTTTATAGAGTAGACCATTCAAAAGATATCCCTAGTTACTTGCCTAAATTTTCCAGTATTTACCCTTCTTTCAAACGAAAAGTCGTGATACCCTTTTTAACTTCGGAATACAAACAGATTTCATCTGCACAATTGCTTGAAAACATATCACCTAAAGTCTAAAGTATTCCCTTGTAACTACAATTAGATAATGTTTATCTTGAAGTAGATAGAGCAATAAGTGTTTGTTAAAGAGTAGAGAAAGTCATGTACATAAAACATTTGACTATCACTTAAAGTCTACTGTATTCCCTTGTAACTACAATAAGATAATGTTTATCTTGAAGTAGATAGAGCAATAAGTATTTGTACGAGAGTAGAGAAAGTCGTGTATATAAAACTTTGTATTGTATTGTATTTTATTTATTTCATCCTTTGAAACATAATAAATATGTTATAGGCCACGTCAGCTCAAGACACAAAGGTAAATTTAGAGAGCTACATAAGACTAAAAACTTTAACGATACAGGATCCAACAAAAGTCTAAATTAGAAAAAGCAAATAAATATTGTCAATAGATTGTTCGTTACAATTTCTGACATAGTAAATTTTTCATCATTAATACTAATTGTACATACTCAATTCTACAACATTTACATAAACTAATTTACATAGTCAATTACAGCATTAGAAACTAATTCTACACATGATCCCTTAATCAGCTTAATGAATTTATCACTTTCAAGTATAATTCATTTAAGTTATATAAACATTTATTTATGAGGAAAGCCTTTAACTTACATTTAAACAGCTGTTTTGACTATCACATAGATATTACTATATTCCCCTGTAACTACAATAATATAATGGTTATCTAGAATTAGATAGAGCAATAAGTGTTTTTACAAATGTATATAAAACATTTGACTATCACTTAGTGTCTACTGTATTCCCTTGTAAGTACAGTAAGGAAATGTTTATCTTGAAGTAGATAGAGCAGTAAGTATTTCTACAAGAGTAGAGAAAGTCATGTATATATAACTTTTGACTATCACTTAAAGTCTACTGTATTCCCTTGTAACTACAATAGGACAATGTTTATCTTGAAGTACACAGAGCAATAAATGTTTGTACAAGAGTAGAGAAAGTCATGTATATAAAACATTTGACTATCACTTAAAGTCTACTGTATTCCCTTGTAACTACAATAGGACAATGTTTATCTTGAAGTACATAGAGCAATAAATGTTTGTACAAGAGTAGAGAAAGTCATGTATATAAAACATTTTACTATCACTTAAAGTCTACTGTATTCCCTTGTAACTACAATAGGACAATGTTTATCTTGAAGTACATAGAGCAATAAATGTTTTTACAAGAGTAGAGAAAGTCATGTATATAAAACATTTGACTATCACTTAAAGTCTACTGTATTCCCTTGTAACTACAATAAGATAATGTTTATCTTGATGTAGATAAAGCAATAAGTGTTTGTACAGGAGTAGAGAGTCATGTATATAAAACATTTGACTATCACTTAAAGTCTACTGTATTCCCTTGTAACTACAATAATTTTTCATTGAAGTAAATAGAGGAACAAGTATTTATAGTAAGAGTTTGCAAAGGGTGGCGAGGATATTGGCAGTGCAACACATTCGTTTGTAGTTTTTTTAAGTTGTATTATTTTGGACTAGAAAGTTTTGATATCTGGATATTTTGATTAATGTTGTGGATTTAGGAAGCACGTATTGTAAGTACTTTAGAAGGTTCCTTTCAGTGTAAAATTTAGCTATAAGTGATGCAGTGGCATCTTTTAACTTGCCCCGTGAGATGGTAGTGCAGAGCTAGCGTGTTACAGAGATACTATGCCCAGGATTGCAGCGCCTGATGAAATGCAGCAAACACACATATATCTTGAGGATTTTGCCCTGAAAATCCTTATTTATGCTGGAATGAATACACTCATATATTACAGCAGTGGTTTGTGTGTGACCTTGAAAGGAAAACAGCCGACGGCGTTAATCCGCAAAGCTAGCTCTGGCGTTGTTGTTAATTAGCTATCAGTAACGGTCGGCATCTGAGAACGCCGGGGTGTTCGTTGAGGACTTGTCCCTCTGTCACTGGAGCCCTTTCTACCTAATTTTATTAGTAAATGTAATCTTATGGTCTAATAGTAACAATTAAAACATGGCAAGTTACACAAAACTCATCCGAAGTGACTTCAGAAATGGTTTCCAGAAATTGAAGTGGTGAGAAGCAGAAGTTGCTAAGTCACTGTTTCAAAATTGTGCAGGTGAGCTGCTCAAAGCTTTCAAAAGTCATTTTAAATACCAAAATATAAATAAATATGTAAGAATGTTATATTATGTGTCCGTTTGGAGGTACAAACTACTGTGTTGAAGTGTTTCTCACGGTTTGACATATGTAGCATGGGATATTTTATTATTAGGGCTTAACAACTTTTAAATTTAAATGGATGAAAAGTTCAAGTCACTTGACTTAACAGCTTCTCATTCTTAATGTTAGAGTTTTTCCATTGTACAGTATTACAATATGTAGTCATGGATAAACTGTTACTTTTTTCACTAATACATCTCTCCTATGGACTAATCCAGTATGCACTTCATGGATTGACATTCAGCATTGTCATCAAAACATCACTCCATCTCTACTACATCACTTCCATATGTCATTGTGTCATAAAATGTGGTACCTTCTGCTAGAGTGACATGTTCCAGTAGTGAACGAACAACGTAATATTTTGTCTTCTTAATCTTCCGAAGCCAATTTGGTGTGTTTTTCGCACTATCACATGCCTTGTGTAAGACTTGTAACCTTACTACTCTCCTCAAAAGAGACTGGGGACGATAAAGTGAGGAAGACATTGTGTGACGAACTTCTGGTACACATCCTCTTTAGGAATACACACCCCGGCTTAATGAGGATTCAAGAATACCTCTTACAAGGACATGGTCGAGGGAATATTTGAAGTCAAAAACTTCAACACCTAGAGTGCCATCATGTTCCCCGTTATCGGTCATTGGACGTTTGACATGGAACAACATCAGCGGACTTATTTTGTAGTGAATCTTTGATCAGTTTCACATATCTGAAAGGGACCAAAATTTTATCTATTGATAGTTTCTCCTCAATATTTCCCAAAATCCTGGCAACAGGCATGAAAGGATGACTCTCTCAGGAGGAAGGGATGACGCGCAGATATCCAGGCCACCCATCAGCCAGTTAAAAGCGTTTAGTGTCCACGAAAAATGCCGATTCTCGTACACAAAGGTGCAAAAGTTTTCCGATGGCCGAAGGGGTTGGAGAGGCAAGGGGGCGCGCTTCGATAGCGTAGATGGTAGCGTGTCTGCCTTACGTTCAAGAGGTCCCGAGTTCGAATCTCGGTCATGGTGTGCTACCTGGTAACGGTTTTTTCGGGGTTATCGTATATCCTGATAGAGTTATGTCGGGTAACTCTAAGCTCCATGGACCCCGCATTCATTTGGGCATCATTTCACCAATTTCATTCATCGTACGATATGACAGCGTTGTAGTATGTAAAATAAATAGGCATGAAAGTGTGCCCTGGGATTGGGAAGTATAGATAAACTTTCTGAAGGCGCATTTGAGGAATGCCTAAAAATGTCTAATGTCTAAATGTCTAATCTAAAATGTACCAAAAGCTGATATCAAAGAACTTGAGTGGTACCACCAAACGGCTAATACGGCAACTACTTGACTTAACAACATTTAACTCGAAAAGGCTGACTTAACAACTTTTATTTCTGAAATTGATGCCCATTCAACATGCCAGGGTCATAATATGTTGGACCTAACATCTTCGGATCCTCAAATCTCTTAGCAATTTACAGAACTGGTATTCAGAGTCCTTATCGTGTGTTTAACAGAACTTCTTAAAAACACAGACTTAAAAACTTCTAAATCTGTGCGCCTGAATTTCAAGGTTTGCATCTTATTTGGCATTTCTTTTTAATTTACGCCTGCCCCAACGTTAAGTAATATCGTACGGTGAATGAATTGGGTGAAAATATGCTCAAATAAGTCCAGGGTCCATGGAGCTTAGAGTTACCCAACATTCGTCTTGAAGGATAAGGGAAAACCCTAGAAAAATCCTTAACTAGATAACTCATCCTGGCCGAGATTCGAACTCGGGACCTCCTGAACGTGAGGCAGACATGCTACCATCTACGCTACCGAGGTGGGTTTCATTTGGCATAATATATTTTCGTTTTATAGGGTTCAATAAAAATTTACCAGCATTTTTGAGAAAATAAAAAAGTTTAAGCATTTTTCCGTATAGAGAGAAGCTTTCTTGAAAACCTTAGTCTGGCAAATCTGATATTTGGAAAACTTGCCATTTAGGTTTTGTGCTCTAAAATCCCTTTACTTGTATAATTTAATTCTTTGCTTTTGACATTTGCGAATAAAGATCCATATTATAAAATGTTTGTTGTCAGCATTACTTGCAATTTCTGTTAGGCACACGTTGGAAACAAAGGACTGCGTCGTTGTTTCAATATAGAAACGGGCTTTTATTTTGCCAGCCAGACTACTTCACGTGTTCAATGACTTGACAGAATGCATGACCTCTGCAGCCACTGACAGAAATCTTCCTCTTCACCACACGTCATTATAATTCGTAATGTAAACACTCCTAAAATCATATCTAGCAAAAATTAATGTCTTACGCTCACATGTCTTTCTCTACACTTATAGAAAATTTGTTCCTTTACCTACTTAAAGACAAATATTATATTATTGTAGTTACAAGAGAATACAGTAGACATTACCTGATAGTCAAATGTTTTATATGCATGACTTTCTCTACTCTTGTATCGATACAAACATTTATTATCTACTTCAGGGTAAAAATTGTCTTACTCTAGTTACAAGGGAATACAGTAGACTTTAAGTGATAGTCAAATGTTTTAAATACATGAATTTCTCTACTCTTTTACACTTATTGCTCTATATACTGCAAGATAAACATTATCTGATTGTAGTTACAAGAGAGTACAGTAGACTTTAAGTGACAGTCAAGTGTTTCATATACATAACTTCCTCTACTCTTATACAAACACTTATTGCTTTATCTACTTCGGGATAAACATTATCTTATTGTAGTTACAAGGGAATACAGTAGACTTTAAATTATAGTCAAATGTTTTATATAAATGAATTTCTCTACTCCTCTATCTACTTCAAGATACACATTATTTTATTGTAGTTACATGGGAATTCAGTACACTTTGACAATCAAATGTTTTAAATCTGGTTGTCTAGGTAAAGCCATTCTCTTTGTATGTCTAATAGATAAAAGAATGAATAACAACTTGCTATTCGAGAAAAATTTTATTGGGATATTCAGATAACAAGGAACATCTTGGATGTAGTTAACCCTTTATAAGCTTTCATTTATTAGACGCTATCTTATTTTCTGTAGTAAGATTTTTTTTTTCTTTTGCTCTAGTACATTCTACTACTTATACAAAAGCTATACAGAGTGAAGAGGTCTTCAGAGGAAATTCTAAGAATGTTCAGGGCGCAATTTTATTTGTAATAAGCATATTTTAAATGCTAATTTACTCATAAGCAGAGCAGCCTTTTTTGAGAACGAAAATATAGAGTGGAACCTAAGTAGCGTGGTACAATGGAAGTGCCCTAGCAGTCAAATGTTTTACAGTGCACGAACAAGTTTATGGAATTCCAATTGACGTCAGTAACAGACATGATGATCTCCAAGCCTGGGCAAAAAGACAGATCCTACTGTCGGATTCGAGGGCCACGAAATGCTAATGAGCTTCACGAACAAGAGAAATTAATTTATGAACATCCCATACCCAGTTGTACCAACTTGACCACACTGGAGTGATGGAATTTGTGTTTGAGAAATCGATCTTCACGAACTGAAAGTATGGGAGATAACTGCAGGAAATTATTTATCTCATGTGCAGTAAAACATGCATTTTCATACTATAATTTTAAGACATATTTTTTAAGAACTAGGTGTTTTGTACCTTTACGGTTACCTTTGACATTTAAGGTCACGTAATGGTTTTTTGTCTCTGGAAACCAGTAAATTATATACAGTCTATTGTTATAATCTATCATTTGTGTTGGTATTAAGTTTCATTGAAATTATTGTTTCTCTTATTCTCCTTATTCTCCTCCATCTCCATCCCCATCCCCTACCCCTTACCTTTACCCTTCCCCTTCTCCTTCTAATTATTATTACCAACATCATCATCATCATCATCATCATCATCATCATCATCATCATCATCATCATCATCATCATCATCATCATCATCATCATCATCATCATCATCATCATCATCATCATCATCATCATCATCATCATCATCATCATCATCATCATCATCATCATCATCATCATCATCATCATCATCATCATCATCATCATCATCATCATCATCATCATCATCATCATCATCATCATCATCATCATCATCATCATCATCATCATCATCATCATCATCATCATCATCATCATCATCATCATCATCATCATCATCATCATCTTTATTATTATCTCTTTGTCTGTCAGTCTGTTGTCATAATGCAAACAATTACGTGTAAATATCTGTTATTAAATTACTAAACATGTAATAGCATTGCTTAGGTGGTAACATATTAGTATACAACAGATGTGAAAGCTATCCTAGAAATGACAATTCCGAGAAATTCACCTTTTATTTGATTGAAATTTGCAAAACTTATACTGGCACAACAAGTCATTATTCATGTTTTTTAAACTCTTAGATATACAAATATGTCCTCGCCCAGCTTTTTTGAAACATTTGACTATCATTCAGTCTACTCTATTAAATTTTATAAGTAGAATAAAATAATGTTTATGTTGAAGTGGATGGAGCAATAAGTTTTTGTACAAGAATAGAGAAAGTCATGCATATAAAACATTTGACTATCACTTAAACTCTACTCTGTTGCCCTGTAACTACAATAAGATAACGTTTATCCTGAAGTAGATAGAGCAATAAGTGTTTGTACAAGAGTAGAGAAAGTCTTGTATATAAAAAATTTGACTATCACTTAAACTCTACTCTGTTGCCCTGTAACTACAATAAGATAATGTTTATCTTGAAGTAGATAGAGCAATAAGTGTTTGTACAAGAGTAGAGAAAGTCATGTATATAAAACATTTGACTATCACTTAAAGTGTACTGTATTCCCTTGTATAACTATAGTAAAATAAAGTTTTTCTTGAAGTAGAGAGAGGAATGTTTGTAAGAATGAGTAGAAATGATAGTGTTTGTGCGATACCTCGGATTGTTTCATTCCTCTATCATGCAGATTTTTGGAGGGTCTATTCAGAAAGAAGAACAATGGAAAATGATTTTGGGTACTGGAGTAGTAAATTTCAAGATAATTGTTTATTGGACTTGTGTGCCATGCAAAAGTTAATGCAAATTTTCTTTCAGTGATGACATCAAAAATGAAATTCTTATATTTAACTTTCACTTAAGAAAATGCTATATGAAGGGAGATTTACAGTTCGTATACGTACACATTTACTGTGGCGTAGCGGGCTGAGGTAGCATGCCTTGGTCCCTGGCCAGGGTAAGTGGCCTGGGATCGATGCCACCCTTGGACGGAATTTAAGTCCCGGGTATAGGACATGTGCCCACTCAGCATTATGAGGAAAGGGAGAAGCTTACGCTATGTAACCGGCCCTGGTCACATAAACCAATGTTCCAGCTGGGAGATGCTGAGATGCTGACCACATCTTCTCCCGTATCGATGGATCGGTCGCCCACCTCTGCCATACATAATTGGGCGTGAGGCCGGTAGTCGGATTGGTAGGTCGTTGCCCTCTTAGGATTTTCGCTCCAGTTTTTTTTTTTTTTTTTTTTTTTTTTTTTTTTTTAATATGTACATGTTCCTTGAGAATGTATGACCGTGAAGAAAATCTAGCAAATATTAACAATAAATACTCTCTATTAACTTACATATCGCATTACTGCCCACAACAGTTCGACTTTTCAGAGATCTACTCTACATGGCTGGACAACCGCCTGACATCAGCCTGGCTTTACGTGATCTAACCTAATTCATTTCGGATCAAGCGTAATTGACTAGAATTTTGCTTTATTTATTATCGGTTTTAGTACGCCAATCTATTATTTGTCATTGTTTAGCTAACTCTCTAACATTTCCTTATCAAAATATAAAATATTTACTATACAAATTTCAGTATCAAAATTCAGTGAGTTGTTTCACATAAGCAGAACACATGAAACCTAAAATGACGTATTTCAAATTTCACAGTCTGGAAACATCGGCCAGGGTAATTATGTTAATGTATGGACATATAAATTCATAATTACTAATAATTTTCGTTAACGGAGTGCTAATAGAAAACTATCACCCGTTCTAACAGTTTGTGTTGGTTGAGACAACAAGAAACTGAATTGCACGTTCAGTTTGATAACACACGCAGCTGTATCAGTGAATTATATTCCCTGATGTTAATCTATATCTTACATTACATATTTTCTCGTTTCTTAAATTAACAAGAATGACGATGAAGGAGTTTCTTTTGAAAGAAAACGTTATACGTCTCATTTAACACGGTTTTCCCTTGAATATACACAAAATAAATTTAATTACCTTCATTTTGAACAGCAGACAACACTTTGAAAGGTTTTATCAGTCTTACGAAGCAAACAGTCCAGCAAGGCAGTGCAATTAGTTGTTAGAATTCGCCTTTCATATGTTACACATTGTTGTGTAACCGCCAGACAAAAGTTAAAAATCAGTTTCCTTGGCAAAACCTTACTGCCTTATAGAACGGTGTTGCTTCTGAAGGCGAGGACATACGAGGGTGGTCTGAAAAGTTTTAAACCTCAACATGAGGATGGCAGCACTCGTAAATAGGAGCTAGTGAATTTCGCTGTTCATCTGTTGACAGTTACCCCCCAAAAGCTTCAGCAATTTTGGAGCTGACGTGTTATGTAACAGCCGTTTGAGTGAGTTGATGTGAGTGTTTTTATGAAAATAGACAAAATCGAGTATCGAGTTGTCTTTAAATATATATTTTTGAAAGTAAATACGCCTACGTAAATCAAATATGAGTTGGATTCTGTATATGGGGACCCTCCACTATCATTTACCACACTGACATTTTGGGCAGCTGAATCTAAACGTGGCCGTAAGAGCTTAGGAGACGATGAGCATTCCAGACGACCAAAAAAATGCAACTACCACCGAGAACATCACTAAAGTTAACCAAGTGGTGTAAGGCGACCGCAGAATTAAAGTGAAAGAGATATCAGGGGCTTTGAAAGTGTCAACAGCACGTCTTTGTCACATATTAAATCAACATGTAGATATGAGAAAGATTTCCACGCTTTGGGTGTCGCGTTTGCTCATGCTGAACCACAAACGTGTTCGAATGAACATTTCCAACGCCCTGTTGGCGCAGTTTAGGCGCAATAAATTGGAATTTTGGCGCCGATTATTTATTGTAGATGAAACTTTGATACACCAATATACGCCCGATACAAAGGTACAGTCCAAGCAGTGGAATCCAAACGTAGAACGCGCTCCAAAATCAGCAAAAACTGATCTTTTTTCGGGTGGGAAAGTGATGGCGACTATTATTCATTGAGTTATATTAATCGATTATCTGTAGAAAGGGGAAAAACCATTACAGGAGCATACTACGCCTCATTACTTGACAAGCTTAAGGCAGAACTTGCGGAAATACCGCCATATTTGCAGAAAAAGAGAATTCTGTTTCACCAAGACAACGCAGCGTCTTACACCTCAGCGGTTGCAATGGCAAATATCCAGGAATTACGTTATGAACTGCTTGACTGACCAGATATAGCCCCACGCGACCTCTTTTTGTTCCCGATGACAGAGATTTTCGTCAAATGAAGAGACCATCACATTCAGGAACAACTATTCTGTGGATAAAAACGCCGAGTGCAATTTAGACTGGTTACAGAGATGGGAACATCGCTGGAAGAATTGGGTAGAGTTACAAGGAGACTATGTTGAAAAACGTCGAGTACTAGTTGGACGTGTTACAGAGATGGGAACATCGCTGGGAGAAGTGTGGAGAGTTACAAGGAGACTATGTTGAAAAACGTCGAGTACTAGTTGGACGTGTTACAGAGATGGGAACATCGCTGGGAGAAGTGTGGAGAGTTACAAGGAGACTATGCTGAAAAACGTCGAGTACTGTTTGGACGTGTTACAGAGATGGGAACATCGCTGGGAGAAGTGTGGAGAGTTACAAGGAGACTATGCTGAAAAACGTCGAGTACTAGTTGGACGTGTTACAGAGATGGGAACATCGCTGGGAGAAGTGTGGAGAGTTACAAGGAGACTATGTTGAAAAACGTCGAGTACTATTTCGACGGGTTACAGAGATGAGAAGATCGCTATGAGAAATATATATATATATATATATAGTTACAAAGAGACTGTGTTGAAAAGCGCCGAGTACTATTTGGACGTGTTACAGAGATGGGAAGATCGCTATGAGAAATATATATATATATATATATATATATATATATATATATATATATATAGTTACAAAGAGACTATGTTGAAAAGCGCCGAGTACTATTTGGACGGGTTACAGAGATGGGAAGATCGCTGTGAGAAATATATATAGTTACAAAGAGACTATGTTGAAAAACGTCGAGTACTATTTGGACGGGTTACAGAGATGGGAAGATCGCTGTGAGAAATATATATAGTTAAAAAGAGACTATGTTGAAAAACGTCGAGTACTATTTGGACGGGTTACAGAGATGGGAAGATCGCTGTGAGAAATATATATAGTTACAAAGAGACTATGTTGAAAAACGTCGAGTACTATTTGGACGGGTTACAGAGATGAGAGTATCGCTGTGAGAAATATATATATAGTTACAAAGAGACTATGTTGAAAAACGTCGAACACTATTTGGACGGGTTACAGAGATGGGAACATCGCTGTGAGAAATATATATAGTTACAAAGAGACTATGTCGAAAAACGTCGAGTACTATTTGGACGGGTTACAGAGATGAGAGCATCGCTGTGAGAAATATATATAGTTACAAAGAGACTATGTTGAAAAACGTCGAGTACTATTTGGACGGGTTACAGAGATGAGAGCATCGCTGTGAGAAATATATATAGTTACAAAGAGACTATGTCGAAAAACGTCGAGTACTATTTGGACGGGTTAGAGAGATGAGAGCATCGCTGTGAGAAATATATATAGTTACAAAGAGACTATGTTGAAAAACGTCGAGTACTATTTGGACGGGTTACAGAGATGGGAAGATCGCTGTGAGAAATATTTATAGTTACAAAGAGACTATGTTGAAAAACGTCGAGTACTATTTGGACGGTTACAGAGATGGGAAGATCGCTGTGAGAAATATATATAGTTACAAAGAGACTATGTTGAAAAACGTCGAGTACTATTTGGACGGGTTACAGTGATGGGAAGATCGCTGTGAGAAATATTTATAGTTACAAAGAGACTATGTTGAAAAACGTCTAGTACTATTTGGACGGGTTACAGAGATGGGAAGATCGCTGTGAGAAATATATATAGTTACAAAGAGACTATGTTGAAAAACGTCGAGTACTATTTGGACGGTTACAGAGATGGGAAGATCGCTGTGAGAAATATTTATAGTTACAAAGAGACTATGTTGAAAAACGCCGAGTACTATTTGGACGGGTTACAGAGATGGGAAGATCGCTGTGAGAAATATATATAGTTACAAAGAGACTATGTCGAAAAACGTCGAGTACTATTTGGACGGGTTAGAGAGATGAGAGCATCGCTGTGAGAAATATATATAGTTACAAAGAGACTATGTTGAAAAACGTCGAGTTCTATTCGGACGGGTTACAGAGATGGGAAGATCGCTGTGAGAAATATATATAGTTACAAAGAGACTATGTTGAAAAACGTCGAGTACTATTTCGACGGGTTACAGAGATGAGAGTATCGCTGTGAGAAATATATATAGTTACAAAGAGACTATGTTGAAAAACGTCGAGTACTATTTGGACGGGTTACAGAGATGGGAAGATCGCTGTGAGAAATATATATAGTTACAAAGAGACTATGTCGAAAAACGTCGAGTACTATTTGGACGGGTTACAGAGATGAGAGCATCGCTGTGAGAAATATATATAGTTACAAAGAGACTATGTTGAAAAACGTCGAGTACTATTTGGACGGGTTACAGAGATGAGAGCATCGCTGTGAGAAATATATATAGTTACAAAGAGACTATGTTGAAAAACGTTGAGTACTATTCGGACGGGTTACAGAGATGGGAAGATCGCTGTGAGAAATATATATAGTTACAAAGAGACTATGTTGAAAAACGTCGAGTACTATTTGGACGGGTTACAGAGATGAGAGTATCGCTGTGAGAAATATATATAGTTACAAAGAGACTATGTTGAAAAACGTCGAGTACTATTTGGACGGGTTACAGAGATGGGAAGATCGCTGTGAGAAATATTTATAGTTACAAAGAGACTATGTTGAAAAACGTCGAGTACTATTTGGACGGTTACAGAGATGGGAAGATCGCTGTGAGAAATATATATATAGTTACAAAGAGACTATGTTGAAAAACGTCGAGTACTATTTGGACGGGTTACAGAGATGGGAGCATCGCTGGGAGTAGTGTGTACAGTTACAAGGAGACTATGTTGAAAACACCGAGTTCTGTTTGGACGGGTTACAGAGATGGGAGCATCGCTGGGAGTAGTGTGTACAGTTACAAGGACACTATGTTGAAAAACGCTGAGTACTATTTGGACGTGTTACAGAGATGGGAACATCGCTGGGAGAAGTGTGTAGAGTTACAAGGAGACTATGTTGAAAAACGCTGAGTACTATTTGGACGTGTTACAGAGATGGGAACATCGCTGGGAGAAGTGTGTAGAGTTACAAGGAGACTATGTTGAAAAACGCTGAGTACTATTTGGACGGGTTACAGAGATGGGAGCATCTGTGGGAGTAGTGTGTACAGTTACAAGGAGACTATGTTGAAAACACCGAGTACTGTTTGGACGGGTTACAGAGATGGGAGCATCTCTGGGAGAAGTGTGTAGAGTTACAAGGAGACTATGTTGAAAAACGCCGAGTACTATTTGGACGTGTTACAGAGATGGGAACATCGCTGGGAGAAGTGTGTAGAGTTACAAGGAGACTATGTTGAAAAACGCTGAGTACTATTTGGACGTGTTACAGAGATGGGAACATCGCTGGGAGAAGTGTGTAGAGTTACAAGGAGACTATGTTGAAAAACGCTGAGTACTATTTGGACGTGTTACAGAGATGAGAACATCGCTGGGAGAAGTGTGTAGAGTTACAAGGAGACTATGTTGAAAAACGCCGAGAACTATTTGGACGGGTTACAGAGATGGGAGCATCTCTGGGAGTAGTGTGTACAGTTACAAGGAGACTATGTTGAAAAACGCTGAGTACTATTTGGACGTGTTACAGAGATGGGAACATAGCTGGGAGAAATGTGTACAGTTACAAGGAGACTGGGATTCTGAAAAAAATGTCGTATATCTTTATTAGTTTTGAAAATTTTCAGACACCTTTCTAAAAAGAAGGATATAAGTGTTTGGAAGTTTTAAATTTTGGGGTGTTATGCAATAGTTCAACCCCTATCGCGGGCCTCAACTGTAATATATGGCGTTAACATCTATGTCAATTTTAACTCGAACAGACGTATAATTTACATGACGGACGTACAATCACTTTCGTAGTTCGTCTAGCGGAAGTGACAACGACAAGGGAAATGAACGGCTTGAGTTGGACATTCTGTTTAAAGGTTGGTAGCCCAGCAGTAAATCAGATTAGTAAACATTGCTGCGAAAACAAATTTCACGTATATGTGCAGTTAATACAATTAAGATTCGTGTAATCAGAATTTGCTGAGCAGAAGCCTGGCATAAGGATGCTGTGAACTTAACGTCGCGACGCTCGGGCGCCCGCCGTCGCTTAAGTAAAGTGATGCCGTCGCTTCATACTCTCGCGGGATTATGGACTTACATAAAACTATATAAGTTTTTTGTATATAAAACGTGCACTATCCACTTTACCCTTTATAATTAATACTTACACAGGTGGAGGAGAATTTATACATTACATAATATAAGTTACAGATCTAACAAAGACGTTTTGTATGACTGTTAATGGTTCCACAGGAAACAATTAAAATCACGAAGTCTAACAGACCGCTTTGACATATGTTCCGGAAGGGAAGGGTGAGGTGAGAATAAATAAGGGTGCCCAAACTTATGGAGAGACAATAGGAGAAGAAAAAAACTATAAAAGGTACAGATTGAAGATTATCTAAAGTTCTGATTCGTTTGCAGTGATTCACTTGTTTCACAATTGTGTTTACGCTCAGTGTTTACTCCTAGGTTACAGATATAAATCTTCGAAAGATGTGGTCCAGTTTTATACCCAAATTTACTGTGATTCTTTGGTCGACCTGAAGTATCTACTTTAGTTCACCCCTCCCGCTGCATCAAAGAAAGACTTCAATCCGTTAACAATAAACTGGAAAAGATGGAAATAGAAGGAGAACTGTAGATGATGCAAAATCTAGAATCTATTCTGTGCTGCTGGCTCTTCTGCGTCGCAACAAAGGGCCCAAAAATAATTTTGCTTAGAGAGATATGGTTTATTTTCCAGGTTTTCCCTTATCCAGAAATATGAATGTTTGGTAGCTCTTAGCTGTATGTACCCTGTACTCACTTGAACATCATTTCATTCACCGTCCGATATGACTTAACGTTGGAGGTTTTCTCTTATCCTGAAAGATGAATGTCTGGTAACTCTAAGCTCTATATACCCTGTACTCATTTGGACATCATTTCATTCATCGTCCGATATGACTTAACGTTGGAGGTTTTCTTTTATCCTGAAAGATGAATGTCTGGTAACTCTAAGCTCTATGTACCCTGTACTCATTTGGACATCATTTCATTCACCGTCCGATATGACTTAACGTTGGAGGTTTTCTCTTATCCTGAAAGATGAATGTCTGGTAACTCTAAGCTCTATGTACCCTGTACTCATTTGGACATCATTTCATTCACCGTCCGATATGACTTAACGTTGGAGGTTTTCTTTTATCCTGAAAGATGAATGTCTGGTAACTCTAAGCTCTATGTACCCTGTAGTCATTTGAGTATCATATCGTTCATCGTCCCATATGACTTAACGTTGGAGGCTTACCCTTGTCTTAAGAGATGAATGTCTGGTAACTCTGAGCTCCATGTACCCTTTCCTCATTTGAATACTGTGACTTTGTGGGTTCGTGAAATGAAAAGTCCAATTTCACCACTCAAAAATGTTCTTTATTTCCACCTACTTACAGTTAAACACTTGCCAATTACGCAAAATTGCGTACTGCACACAATTACAATTCACCAGTTCGTCCGTTACAATTTCACTTGTACTCGCGATTACATCAACTCCGATACTCATACACAGTTACGTACAGTCTTCCGTTGCACAATCTTTTCGTTCATTAACACGTCACTGACTAACACTGCCTTCTTACACCAAGAACTGTCACTCACTCACACGCTGAACTTCTGACTAGCTGCAGCCCTTTTTATAGGCATCTCGCCGTCTTCTCGGCTTTTCTTGTTCCCAGGCGAAGATTCCAGAAGTTTGAAAGATCCCGTAATTTCCAGAACAGGTGAAAGAGAAACAGACCGCACAATTATGTTTCTTTCCCCAGCCGTCCCTGTCACCACTATAAGACGGACGAGGGGGAGGCGTGGCTAACACGGACCTCCCCTGTCTTCCGCTCTCAGCTGCTTCCACAGGGTGTTCCAACGCCCGGGTGACAATATTATTTCATTCATCGTCCGATATGACTTAACGTTGGAGGTTTTCCCTTATCCTGAAAGATGAATGTCTGGTAACTCTAAGCTCTATGTACCCTGTAGTCATTTGACTATCATATCGTTCATCGTCCCATATGACTTAACGTTGGAGGCTTACCCTTGTCTTAAGAGATGAATGTCTGGTAACTCTGAGCTCCATGTACCCTGTACTCATTTGAATATTATTTCATTCATCGTCCGATATGACTTAACGTTGGAGGTTTTCCCTTATCCTGAAAGATGAATGTGTGGTAACTCTAAGCTCTATGCACACTGTACTCATTTGAACGTCATTTCATTTGTCGTCCGATATGACTTAACGTTGCAGGTTTTTCCTTATCCTGAAGAATGAATGTCTGATAACTCTAAGCTCTATGTACCCTGTACTCATTTGAACATCACTTCATTCATCGTCTGTTATGACTTAACTTTAGAGGTTTTCTTTGGTCCTAAAAGATGAATGTCTGATAACTCTAAGCTCTATGCACACTGTACTCATTTGAACGTCATTTCATTTGTCGTCCGATATGACTTAACGTTGGAGGTTTTCTCTTATCCTGAAGAATGAATGTCTGATAACTCTAAGCTCTATGTACCCCGTACTCATTTGAACATCACTTCATTCATCGTCTGTTATGACTTAACGTTGGAGGTTTTCTCTTATCCTAAAAGATGAATGTCTGGTAACTCTAAGCTCCATGCACACTGTACTCATTTGAACATCATTTCATTTATCAACCGGTAAAATTTAACGTTGGAGACTTTCCGTGTCTAAAATATGAAAGTGTGGTAGCTCTAAGCTCTATGTACCCTGTACTAATTTGAACGTCATTTCAATTATGGTCCGATATGATTTAGTGTTGGATGTACTCCCTTTTTCTGGAAAATGAATGTCTGGTAACTCAAAGCACTGTAAACCCTGTGCTCATTTAGTCATTGCATGCATCCTTAAAGATGAATGTCTGGTAACTCTAAGCTCTATTTACCCTGTACTGATTTGAACGTCTTTTCTTTTATGGTCCGATATGACTTAACGTTGGTGGTTTTTCCTTATTCTGAAAGATGAATGTCTGGTAACTCTAAGCTCTAAAAACCTTCTACTCATTTGAACATCACTTCATTCAACGTCCGATATAACTTAACTTTGCAGGTTCTCCCTTATCCTGAAAGATGAATGTCTGGTAACTCTAAGCTCTATGTACCCTGTACTCATTTGAATATCATTTCATTCATCGTCCGATATGACTTAACGTTGGAGGTTTTCCCTTATCCTGAAAGATCAATGTCTGGTAGCTCTAAGCTCTATGTACCCTGTACTCATTTGAACATCATTTCATTCATCGTCCGATATGACTTAACGTTGGAGGTTTTCCCTTATCCTGAAAGATGAATCTCTGGTAACTCTAAGCTCTATGTACCCTGTACTCATTTGAACACCATTTCATTCATCGTCCCATATGACTTAACGTTAGAGGTTTTTCCTTATCCTGATAGATGAATGTCTGATAACTCTAAGCTCTATGCACACTGTACTCATTTGAACGTCATTTCATTTATCGTCCGATACGACTTAACGTTTGAGGTTTTCTTCTATCCTTAAAGATGAATGTCTGGTAACTCTAAGCGCTATAAACCCTGTACTCATTTGAACATCATTTCATCCATCGTCCGATATGACTTAACGTTGGAGGCCTTCCTTGTCCTTAAAGATGAATAACTGGTAACTCTGAGCTCTGTGTACCATGTACTCGTTTAAACATCGTGTCATTTATCGTCTGATATGACTTAACGTTGGTGGTTTTCTTTTATCCTAAAAGATGAATGTGCCGTCACTCTAAGCTCTATGTATGCTGTACTAATTTAAACATCACTTCATATATAATCCCATATGACTTAACGTTTGAGGAAGTTAGCTAGAAGGAAACTTAAATATTTGAAGCTATCGATAAATATCGAAAGTATATTTAGTGCCACATATGTCGAGAGTATCCATATATCGACTTTATTCACATTCCTGTTTAGAAATGAAATTAATATTTATGGCAAGCATTTTGCAGCATCGCGGTTTCATATTTTAAAATAAATAAAATAATTTGCAGGAGGTCACATGAGTTAGACGCAGTAATCTCCGTACGGACGGCCCGGATGTTCCATAACATTTTAAAATATAGGAAGGTAATCCTCTCTGGATAGTGATACCGTCTGTTTTATTTACTCGCGCTTGATTTATTGCGTCCGTAAAGCATTTCGGTAACTATTTACAAGTATTCTTTTCAATAAAAACACGCGTTCCCATGACAACTGTCTGACGACTGCAATAGGATAATACCAAGTCTTGTTGGTACACATTTTAAAAATTGAGTTCTTTACACGTGGTGTACCGTTTGTCGGAAAATGTCTCTTTAAGTTATATTTTCTACCTTAGTAATATTGGATTGTCTCATAAATTCGTTCGATTCTTGTTACGTGTTTACGACAAAGAACGGCTGCACTGTATGCCCGTATCACAACTACGGCAACGAAGTTGCCTAATTATGTAGGGGTAATCTGTTTACATACGCAAGGTCATCGAAAGTAAACAAGGCAATGAACTTTTCAAAACAAACTTTATTTTGTGAAGTATGCACTATTATTGTCAACAACATATCTCCAATTCTCAGGAAGCTTATCAATTCCATTTTTCCAAAATCTTGCAGTTTTCTGGTTGAAGAACTCTTCTACGGCGAGTCTGTAATCCTCCAAGGAAGTAAGGCGTTTGCCATTAAGGAAGTTTTGCAGGGATCGGAATAAAGATAGTCGGATGGGGCAATGTCTGGAGAGTAAGGCGGGTGAGGTAACACATCCCAGTCGAAATCCCGTAATTTCTGACGAGTCAACATAGAAGTGTGTCGTTTGGCATTGTCTTGATGAAAGGCGACTCCACCATTAGATGCTAATTCTGGTTTTTCTCTTCTATGGCAACCTTCAGACGATCCAACTGAGAACAGTATTACTCTGAATTGATGGTCTCCCCAGGAGGAAGAAATTCGTAATAAATAAGTCCTTTCCAGTCCTACCAAATGCACAGCAAAATCTTCTCAGGATGAAGCCCTTGTTTAGGAATTGAGAGTGGTGGTTCCCCTTTCTTACACCATTACTTTCTCTTTCGGATGTTGTTATACACAATCCACTTTTCGTCTCCTGTAACTAGCTGTTTCAGAAAAGGGGCAGTTTCATTGCGTCTTATCAATGCGTCACAGATGGAAACGCGCTGAACTAAATTTTGTTCACTCAGTTAGTGCGGAACCCATACATCCCGAAGATTTACGTATCCAAATTTCTTTAGGTGCCTGGCTACAGTTGCATGAGATAAGTTTAGCTCCTGACCTACCTCCCGAGTGGGGTTGTTCGTAATCATGTGCTTTATCCTTTCCTCATCCGTAACCACATGTTGTCCAGAACGAGGTTTGACTTTCACAGAGAAGTTCCCAGCTCGAAATCGAGTAAACCATTTTTGACATGCCCGATTCGTCACTGCATCTTCTCCGTAAACAGCACAAATTTTCCGTTGAGTTTGTGAGGCTGTTTTACCTTCACGGTAATAAAACAGCATTAAATGTGGAAAATGTTCCTTCTTGCCTTCCATATTAATATCCACAAGTTACAACTTCACACTGTAGCATCCACAAACTCGTACTGAAGTTTGGTTGCCAATTCTTACATATGTTGACCTATTTACCTTTGGCCGTAAGGTCGTGTGGTTTGTGTTCATAGCATTCTTTTTAGTTATTGTATTTGTAAACAAACCCCATATTGTTAGGCAACTTCTTTGACGTAAAAGTAATGGGGGCATGCAGTGTTCGTAAACACGTAACAAGAATCGAACGAATTTATGAGACTCCCATATATAATCGGACAGACTTTCCATTTCACTATGGAGTGCTCTATAAAGCAGGATAGATTATCTGTATCAATCTCAAGGTACTCCTTTTTTTAAGCAAAAGTCATTTGTTATGAATATCCATTTTAGAGTTTGAAAATGTGATTAAACTAAGAGCTTCCCCATTGAACCTAGTTCACATCATGAGTTTACGACACAAAAATAATCGGCAGTACAAATGAAATGCAATCCAAACGAGTAGATGAAGTCTGTCAGTAGACAAAACAACATCGTATAAGTACGTCAACTGTTCACCAAGAAGAAGGCAAGGACATAATATGGCACCCAGAGTTAAGCTGAGTACCTTTGAACAGAGACAGTTAGTGTTCTATCACTATGAAAAGAACAAAACATACCGGGAAATAGCAGAGATTGTGAATCTTAGCAAAAGTACAGTTAATGACATAATTCAGTCGTATAAGTATGAAGACAGAATTGAAACTCGAGCAAAGCCAGGGTGACCAAAATTTCTTACCGCTCTCGCTCGCTCGTGCTGGCTGGCTGTATACAGCCAGAAGGATTTTGCTGCGTGCCCACCCGTTAAGGGTTTTGCCGCAGGTAGGATTAGAATTGAGTTTGTCGGATGAAGGTGATGTAGGTTTTTGATTGGGAGTTAATTTAAAGGTTACCGAAGTACCTTCGGGTTGATGGGGAGGATGCAGTACTAGCACCCGATTTTTATTTTTGTTTTTGTTTAATTTTAGTTTTAATTTTAGTTGGGGAGAAATTTAGATGCCAAACAGCTTGGAAGAATTATGAGGAGCTCAGTTTTAGCTGCTGATAGGTTTAGCTCCTGGGTTATCTAGGGTGCCCGCATGCCATGCGGGGGACCCGATGCAGTCTAGATCGGCGTCTAGTGGGGTCATAATTTCCCAATTATCTGACAAGGGCGCTTCTGTGTGATGGTAAACTTGCGTATAATTTTGAAGCCCGGCGCCTAATTTCATCCTCCACGTATGGAAGACCTGATGCTTCGTGGAGCAACCTGGTAGGGAAATAACGTCCCACAGAATAGATAGACCGCAGTCCTGTATTCTGTGCACGTTGAAGCCATGCTAAACAGCTGTCTGCTGGCATGCCCCAGATCTCGCAGGCATATAACATCACCGGGATTACCAGCGCTCGGAAGAGGTACAACTTCATGCGGACTGGCAGCGAGGTCGACCCCAGCATTGGGTACAGGGAAGCAATTGCTCCCTGTACCTTCGCCGAAAGGTCCCTGATGCGTTGGCGAAAAGTTAGACCTCTGTCCAAATTTACTCCTAGGTAATGGCCAGAGTAAGACCACTCTATCCTTCGACCTCGGTAGCTGAAGTTGGGGCAGTCATAGGCAGGAGTCTTATATTATGCGGAAGGTAAAACGGAATCCAAGTATAAGTGCTCCAGTGATTTGTGCTGAGATTCAGGAAGAACTCTGACTGACGGCCTTGAAATGGTCAAAAGTCCCATGAGAAAACAAGATTTTAATGTTCGCGTAGCCAGAAAAAAGCCGTAAAAGGAAGCGATTACAATTTACCAAAGACTTTGTTAACAGGAAATCCGATTGGTGGGTCCAAGTTATTTTCTGTGACGAAAGCAAATACAACCTTGCTGGTTCCGATGGCAGGGTGGTTGAGTGGAGCTGGAAGAGCTCAATTTACAAGGCACAGTCAAACACGGCGGATGGAGTGTAATGGTATGGTGAAGTATTTCCTCTACTGGAGTGGAAAAGCTGGCCACATAGACACAACCATAAACAAGAAAGTCTATCTTAGACGTTTACAGCAAAATTTATGTAAAGAGCAAAAATGATGGGTATTTTGGACAGCTTCTCATTTTATCAGGATGATTCGAAGTATACGTCCCACATTGTGCAACTATGGTTACTTTACAACTGTCCTCATGTACTGCATTCATCCCCTCAGTCCCAGGATCTTAATCCCATAGAAGCAGCATGGGATATACTAGAGAAGGCCGTGCGGAAGACCCCATCACCTGCAAGCAGCACTTGAAGGAGAGGTTGCAAGAGGAATGGAGCAAACTTTCTACAGCCCACCTGAAAAACCTGGTTCACAGTATGCCAAATAGGATGCGAGAAGTACTGAAAAGAAGAGGAACAGTCACAAAGTACTAAGACATATTTTGTATCACACTCAAGTTGTTATGTCCGATTACTTTTGAGCGCCAAAAAGATATATTTCTTTTTAATTCTTAAATCAGCATGCATTATAAAATTTTTATGTGAAATAACATTTATTTTATTACAAGATTGAACCTTGTAACAGTCGATTGTCATTAATTTCAATAAAATAGCACATCAAATGTTCATTTTCACTTACAAAACGTAGTACTCTGCTTTGTCCCATTACTTATGGGAGTCTCTGTATATAGAACTGACACATTTCTTTAATTATTCCGTTGGACATTCATTCAAAGATCCAATTTTAGTGCCAAATTAAGCAGAATGTTCTAGACAGAATGTTTTAGATGCGCAGATGTTTCTGTTTTATTCCTAACTGCTATAGCCGGCAGTTGTTTTCGACATTTTGTTCTACTCAACGTGAAAATGCAGCATACATTAAATCAACAACTCTTCCTTGTGAAGCAATACTGGATTACGAATTCAATTACATCTACTTAAAGGACATACCAGAGAGAGTTTGGTGTTTGCAAACCTCCCTAAAGAAACACAATACTGGGACTGGTAAACAAATTGGAAACAACTGGATCTCTGACGAGTGAAAAAGGCAACCATCGTTCATCTAGGCTTCCCATGGTTCTTGTTGAGTAAGAGCACGACTGGAGCAGTCACCCAAAAAATCATTAAGACGTTTGGCGCAAGAGACAGGGTACACATACTCAATGTGTCAGACAGCTGCGAAAAGTGCAGGACTAAAGTCATATAGGGTTATGGTTGTAAATCAGCTACAGGGACCAGATAAGGATAAAAGATTGAATTATTGTCGTTGGTTTCAGACGTTCACTGTACAAAATCCTGCCATATTATCCATCACATGGTTGACAGATGAAGCGTCGTTCCATTTAACCGGTTATGTGTGCTCACAGAAGTGTAACCAGATTTTCTATTCGTTGCAGAGAGGACGCACGTTGACTGTGTAGCTAAAATGTTTATGGGTGCGCACAATTCCACGCTGTGGACGCCAATTTGAAGCAATAATTTAATGGCGAGCAAATAAGTCGGCGAGCAATGAGGTTTCTCTCAGGGTATGCGTGGATGTGTGTGAGAAGGAGATTTTAATGACACTGGAATGCCCGTTTCCAAATGATGTATTCACTGCTTCTTCTTTTAAAACATCGAAATGAAAGTTGCCGATCAAGGGTTACCAATCCCTTTTTAGAGTTACTGAATGCAGCATGTTTATTACTCGATAAATTGATTCGTTCCTCATATACATACGAACCGACAATTATCAAACACAGAACAGGTTGACCGCCCTAATAGGCTTCACGCCTCGGACCGCTCTAATCGGCCTGACGCCGAAGACTCCTCTAATGGCTTCCTAGCCACGAACTGGGCACATCGATTCCACGCCGAAGAGTGCTTGAATGACCACAGCTGCGCGTGGGTGTATATGTAACTTTCACTCTCAGGAAACTCCTTTTCAACCAAAGTCCCTTTGTGGCTGTTTTGTCGCCATTGTAAATGCTCCAAAGAATTTCCTGTTCATACAAGTGAAGTGAGCCCCTTTAGAAACTGCTAAGGACGCTGTTTCTTACATTGCTTTTGTTATAACAACTTTCCCTACACCTGCTGGACTCAACTGGCCTTGCCCCTTGTCGTAACAAAGAACCAACATTCCTTTGACATCTATCATGATTCTTTGCTTCTGGCAAACCATAATTTCGGTATCAACTGCTTCGAAGACGCAAGTCGGGAAGCCAGACGTAACAGGGTTACTTCCTTGTAGTTTGAGTTGTCTCTTGATTGTGCCTCCTTAAATACGAGTCATGGGATCTCTCGTTTTCAGGAGTGGTTACAAGTGAAATAAATACAATTTTAGATAAGTCCAATTTCGTAATATATAATTTAATTGTATACTCAATCATTGCAGGTTACCTCCCTACTTCCTTAATAAACAATTTCCGTTAATTACATAAAATTTCTCACTACTGCAGGTCCACTCATCACTATCAATACTTTTTATCTTCCCTGCGTCTTCTTTCCACCATCAATATTACAAAACATATCTTTATGAAGATTATTGATTTTCTGTTACTGTCCAAAACTTTTATATTCTCCCCGACATTTTTTCATTATCACAATTTCAAAACATATTGTCGCGAAGCCGTATCTACGATCGCGTGCCTTATTTACACAAAAGAAACTGATAGGAGGGTAGTGTGAAAACCAAGAGCCCGCGGACAAAGATAACAGGCAGATAAGGGTCTGCCGAAACAAACAAATGTTGATAAATGGAAATTTCTAGTTACTTCTGGACTGATAGAGATTGTTCGCGTTCTGGTTTATTTGCGAACCATCTAGAAATTATCTGTGAAGTATATAAAGATGCGACGATTGATCAAGAAGGAGTTGCAAGTTGTGAAACAGTGTTGTGAAATGAGAGACAGCCAGCTGTGTTGTTTTAGCTAGAGCTAATGATGCAATCTGCTGTCACTGTTATTGTCATCGAACTTGGTAGTCTGATGGTGTATTTAACGTAATGCTGCTGTAATCTGTAAGAGTATTTCTACGAAAATAAAGGAGTTTTTAATTTCTGCAACTCGGCCTTTTACTTCTACGAAGCCACAAAGTCATAATATCTTTCTCAAGATTACTGATTTTGTTCCCCTAGCAACCGTTCATTCGTTTTATATTGTCATTACATGGCCCACTAATCACTGGGGAACAAATAAAAATTATTTTTGTATGCCCGAAACCAAATAGGCAAATTCTTATGTAAACTGATCTGTTGATTCCAAAAATGCTCCTCAAAATGCTGTATCACGTAAAGTTTTTTAGGTATTCATATTTTTTATGAAAACTTACAGAAATGAGATGTGATAACTCATATTTGATTAATTGAAAATGATAGGTATTTTATTGACAAATAACATTGAAGATAATAATAATTATTATTAACTATTATTAAAATAAACACAACATAATGATGAAAACCAATACCTGAATTATCTCTGAAGTGTTTCACTGGTGAATATTTTTTTGTATTGACTCTCCCGTTTGAGGAACCAACAATAGTCTCCCAACATGGCTGAATCCCAGCGATACCCTGGTAACGTCTTTCCATCTCAGAAATGTCCTGGTGAAAATGCTCAACTTGCTCATCACTTACAGCTCCTAGGTTTGTAGGGAAGCTATCAAGGTGAGAGTGCAAAAAGTGGATTTTAAGTGACATACGGCAACGCATTTCTTTGTAGCTCCTTAATAGTTCTGCGACTAAAGTTTCATAAATTTCTTCTTTGTTATTGCCCAGGAAGCCTTCCACCACTGATTTAAATGATTTCCATGCTGCCAGTTCAACACGTTTAAGCTTTGATTCAAAAACACTGTCTTTAAGAAGTAGTCTTATTTGAGGACCGACAAATATACCTTCCTTCAATTTAGATTCACTTATTTTGGGAAAGATACTTCTTAAATACTCAAATGCACTTCTACTTTTGTCCAAACCTTTAACAAAATTCTTCATTAACGCGAGCTTTATGTGAAGTGTGCGGAGAAGAACTTTGTTTGGGTCTACTAGAGACACATACTTAACATTGCTTGCTCCAGGGGTATAGTCTTCCCTTTTCCCCCATTCTTTCACTATAAAATGCTTGTCAGTTGCCCTACTGTCCCATAAGCACAAAAAACAGCAATATTTTGTGAAACCTCCCTGCAGTCGGGTTAGTAATGCAATTACCTTGAGGTCACTACAAATTTCCAAGCCATGGTTTTGATAACTAATAGCATCTAAAATGATGGACATGGAATCGTATGTCTCCTTCATTCCTATGGCATGAAATGAAGGTATTGAAGGTAGTAAATTGCCATTATGAAGCAACACTGCCATTAAGCTGTATTTAGAAGAGTCAATGGCTATTATTTTAAATTAAGTCAATATGAGTTGGTATCATAACTCATTTCTGTAATTTTATATAAAAGAATAAGAATATCTCAAAAACGTTACGCTATACAGCATTTGCAGAGGCATTTTTGGAATCAGCGAGTCATTTTGCATAAGAATTAGCCTATTTTGTTTCGGGTACAAAAAACGTGTTCCCCAGTGAGTCAGATCATAAAACAAGAATTTACAACTGGATATGCATATATAAAGTTCCAACTGAAACTTACCGTTACAGAACTCACCACTTTGAACCATAGAAAATCCACGTATCACTCAAGAAGCACCTATACCTCCGGTTAAAATAGCAGTTTGGTGCGCAATATCGTCACAGATAATATTGGAACCATTTTTTTAACCAGACTGTGAACACTGCAGAGTACCGACTGATTTTCATTGGGTGTGTTGAGCAACTGGACGATGTAGAGCAAAGTCAATGATATTTTCAGCAAGATGGCGCTACGTGCCATACATCAAATCAATCTATAGAACTAATTGCAAGTTTATTTGAGGAAGGGATAATTTCCATGAAACTCTGGCCACCAAGATCTTCGAATTTGACATTGCCGGGCTTCTTGCTATGCGGTTACTTAAAAGACAGGGTTTATGCTATACGTACTCAGATATTGCACGATCTGAAGTAGAACATTACACAGGGAATTGAAGCTGTTGACAAATGAGTCCTCCAACAAGTGGAGAGTAACATGGAACGACGTGTTGAGTTGTGCCTTATGCAGGTCCTAAAATTCCTCTATATTTAAGATATAATAAGTTATCACTAGCACAATTTGTTTTGCAACAATTGGTGAAAGAAATGTTTCAGTTCAATATAAACCACTCATATTATCATTGGATAATATATAAGTACGTAAGTTTCAAGGTACTTGAAATGAATTGACATAACATAGACGTAAAAGAAGAAATAAGATGTAATGGAATAAATTAAAAGATATTAGTGCAAGTGGAAAGGATACCTTCAAATAAATTGTTGTTTTACAAATATTGGACGACTTTGAATGAAGTTCTAATGAAGTACTAATAAAAAGGTTGAGGTGAATAAGAGCCAGAAAAAGACATTAATTCGGCAAATAGAAAGGAATTAAAATTTAGCAGTAAAGAAATATAAATACAGGCCTTCGTGAATTCATTTTCCCCTCGTTATGTTTGTAGAAGTTAGCACGAGCCGCCGCTGCTTCAAGCAGATAGAAGTCTCATAATAATCATATTCGCTAAAAGCAAGTTAAGTTCTGTTATTATAATGTTAAATGTAAACTGTAGGCGATAATGCACACAGAGAGAGAGGTCAGAAATTTTCCTTGAAATGCTGCCGCTCAGAGGGCTCTGCTGTCAATTCCAGTTAGGTTCTCTCAAGGCACATCTCCTAGCTGAGTTAATTCATTTAGAAACGTCATCCGACATTTCTATTTCAAACACAGTGACTTTGTTTGCACAGAGTCTAGTCAACGAAATATTCACGGAAAATGCAAGTCATAGAGAAATGAATAATAACGCAATATTTACATTTAAAAAAAACAACGCACTGTAGAGGATGCAGCGGTCATATTTCTGTCGTTACTGAAGCAACCAGGCACTTTGAGAAGGGGGTGTACCAGTTTTCATTCCCATATGTGACCATATTCTTGATATATGAATTAATTGATACAATTTTATTACCTGAAATCAAAATCTATATTCTTTGAGAGATATTGCACATTAGATGTCATTTTGTTAGAATTAACTTTCTTAATACCTTAATTACAAAGTAAGGGATTGGATTTCTGAAATTCTGCATAGTTATTTTTTAAATATTATTTTATATGTCAAGATGAAAAAAGTGCATTAATTTTACTTAAAATTAACTGAGATTAAGTACAGAGAAATGTAATTATTGTGTATAAACAGTGTGAGAAATAAATTGTAATGTACATCAGCGTCACAATGGAAAAAAGTGAGCAGCGACTTAGTATCATTTCACTAGTGCCTTTACCTTTACAAGTTTTAAAACGTTAATTCGGAATTACGGGCACTTCATAGGAACTTTGCAAATTTAGGATTTACAGTTTATTTGTTGGATAAATATCCACCTTAAACAGTGTTATTTTAATGAAAATCGTGAGAACTAGCTCTGAAAAAATAATAAAGGTAAATAAAATAAGACGGATACGGTCACTTTCTTCTCGGGCAGACAGTCAGGTGAAACGTTGATTAGATATCAACGTTTTGGGAGTGTGCATCTCTCCCATCATCAGGATATGTATAAAATGTTATAACTACAAACGAAATTCTGGATATAACTCAACAATAAACGAAGACAAAACCACTATCAACTTTTGCATTACTGAACAAAATACTGTTTTCAGTAAATTAAATGCCAGGTCAAGAGGTGGCGTGAGAATAGAAAATTGTGTCAAAGAAACGTAACTACTTAACTTGATTATCAAACTGTATTGATCTTTGCTTCTTAATTCGATGGATTTCCATTTTTAAGGCCAGCATCACGATTAAGCGTACTCAGAGGAAATCTCAAAGCCTCCTTATCTCTCCGCTCCCAGTAACTGTTGCATTTTGCCAAGATGGTCGTCTTCCGAAAATTGGCTCTATGGTCGTTATCAAAACAATGCTCTGCCAGTCCAAATTTCCCAGGATGCATTAAACGAATGCTCCGTTCATGTTCGATTACTCTAGTAGCGTTGGTCCTTGCGGTTTGTCCTATATACGGTGTCCCACATTCACAGGGAATGCGGTACACTCCCGGAACTTGGAAGTCCAGTTTGTCTTTCACTGGTCTCAACAGATGTTTAATCTTCGGAGGTGGCTTGTGGATGGTCCTGATGTATTTGGCGAGAATTCTGGAAAATAGTTGAAAAAAGGGAAATAGTTGGATACGGTGACTTTCTTCTTCTTCTTCTTCTTCTTCTCTTCTTCTCTTCTTCTTCTTCTTCTTCTCTTCTTCTTCTTCTTCTTCTTCTTCTTCTTCTTCTTCTTCTTCTTCTTCTTCTCTTCTTCTTCTTCTTCTTCTTCTTCTTCTTCTTCTTCTTCTTCTTCTTCTTCTTCATTTCTTTCTTCTTCTTCTTCTTCTTCTTCTTCTTCTCTTCTTCTTCTTCTTCTTCTTCTTCTCTTCTTCTTCTTCTTCTTCTTCTTCTTCTTCTTCTTCTTCTTCTTCTTCTTCTTCTCTTCTTCTTCTTCTATCTTCTTCTTCTTCTTCTCTTCTTCTTTCTTCTTCTTCTTCTTCTTCTTCTTCTTCTTCTTCTTCTTCTTCTTCTTCTTCTCTTCTCTTCTTCTTCTTCTTCTTCTTCTCTTCTTCTTCTTCTTCTTCTTCTTCTTCTTTCTTCTTCTTCTTCTTCTTCTTCTTCTTCTTCTTCTTCTTCTTCTTCTTCTTCTTCTTCTTCTTCTTCTTCTTCTTCTTCTTCTTCTTCTTCTTCTTCTTCTTCTTCTTCTTCTTCTTCTTCTTCTTCTTCTTCTTCTTCTTCTTCTTCTTCTTCTTCTTCTTCTTCTTCTTCTTCTTCTTCTTCTTCTTCTTCTTCTTCTTCTTCTTCTTCT
>CM060947.1:256265673-256316357 GCA_030765055.1 Mantis religiosa | reverse complement strand
ATTTCTGTCATGGTTTTCCCTCTATGCTTCACCAAATTCTCAATGTATTCCTGATACAACATGTGTTGTATCAGGTCTTGCTTCTAAATATTCTAAATATTGTTTGGGTTTTCATTCTTCTGACATGCGGAGTTCATGTGGTGACTTTCTTCAAAAGCCTATTTTTTTCACAACCACGATTACTTTTAAAACGTCTTCTTAACGTAAACAGCATCTCTGATAAAATTTCACAAAAATTCTTTGATGTGATGTATGAAAGCCGTAGAGAATGTAACAATTCAACTCTTTACGTGACACTGTGTACTTGTGGCAAGTTCGAAACAAAAACAGTGAACAAAACAGTTGAACGAAGAAAGGTATAAAGTCGTCGAGAGCGGCCTCAGTTCGTTACCATGACAGCGGTTAAAATAAATCGAACTGTGTTCCAAGAGGTGCACTGCAAAATGAAGGATGGTCGCTCGGTGACTTCTTCCATTAATCTTCTTGCGTTTCTGGTTAACTCTTCTTTCAAACAGTAACTTTACTGAGCACCTACTTAACAAACTTAACGTACTTTCTCTCATAACAAGGATACAATGCACATTAAAATAAAGTGAACTCGTTTTAGTACATTTTCTACTGCAATTTGTTTTACTAGTAGTAGATAGATCAAATGTTGTATTCCACACAAGAATTCAATTCCGAAGTTTCACCAGAAACACGTTTTGTGTGTTTCCCTTCGTCAACAGCAAAACTTGCGTAAGAAATACGCGGCTATATACGAAAATTCGAAGAAAAAATAGCTGGTAATAACACAAAAAGCAAATCTGTCACCACAGACTGATGTTTTCCCATAATATATTCACGGAAGTTTTAATTTATTCACAAATGGTTTTATTTTAATTCATATATCATGAATGTACGTTGAATTGATATATTGAAATGACATATGAAATGTATATTTTGAATTTTCTGGAAGTATCTTCAGACGCGGCAATTAACTTTTGCATAACACGTAAACCATAATAAAATTATTACGACACTGAAAATGTAGAATTAGTCAAAATAAACATGATTTATATTACTTATTTTCGAGTGATCTCTTTTTCTCTTTTTGAGATTTCAAATACAAATGTCGTACATTTGTTTTTCTCTTGTCCACGTAAAGTGAATTATATACCAAAGTCGAGAAAGTCATGCAAATAAAACATTTGTCTATCACTTAATATCTATGTATTCCCTTGTAACTACAATTAGATAATGTTTATCTTGAAGTTGATAGAGCAATAAGTGTTTGTACAAGAATAGAGAAAGTCATGTGTATAAAACATTTGACTATCACTTAAAGTTTACTGTGTTCCCTTGTAACTACAATAAGATAATGTTTATCTTGAAGTAGATAGAGCAATAAGTGTTTGTACAAGAACAGACCAAGTCATGTGTATAAACACTTGATTATCACTTAATATCTACTGTAATCCCTTGTAACTACAATAAGATAATGTTTATCTTGAAGTAGATAGAGCAATAAGTGTTTGTACAAGATTAGAGAAAGTCATGTATATCAAACATTTGACTATCACTTAAGGTCTACTGTATTCCCTTGTAACTACAATAAGATAATGTTTATCTTGAAGCAGATAGAGCAATAAGTATTTGTACAAGAGTAGAGAAAGTCATGTATATAAAACATTTGACTATCACTTAAAGTCTACTGTATTCCATTGTAACTACAATAAGATAATTTTTATCTTGGAGTGAATAGAGCAATGAGTGCTTGTACAAGAGTAGAGAAAGTCATGTATATAAAACATTTGCCTATCACTTAAAGTCTACTGTGTTCCCTTGTAACTACAATAAGATAATGTTTATCTTGAAGTAGATAGAGCAATAAGTGTTTGTACAAGAGTAGAGAAAGTCATGTATACAAAACACTTGACTATCACTTAAAGTCTACTGTATTCCATTGTAAACACAATAAGATACTGTTTATCTTGAAGTGAATAGAGCAATGAGTGCTTGTACAAGAGTAGAGAAAGTCAGGTATATAAAACATTTGACTATCACTTAAAGTCTACTGTATTCCATTGTAACTACAATAAGATACTCTTTATCTTGAAGTGAATAGAGCAATGAGTGCTTGTACAAGAGTAGAGAAAGTCATGTATATAAAACATTTGACTGTCACTTAAAGTCTACTGCATTCCATTGTAACTACAATAAGATACTGTTTATGTTGAAGTGAATAGAGCAATAAGTGCTTGTACAAGAGTAGAGAAAGACGTGTATATAAAACATTTGACTATCACCTAAAGTCTACTGTATTCCATTGTAACTACAGTCAGATAATGTTTATCTTGAAGTAGATAGAGCAATAGGTGTTTGTACAAGAGTAGAGAAAGTCATGTACATAAAACTGTCTACTGTATTCCCTTGTAACTACAATAAGATAATGTTTATCTTGAAGAAGATAGAGCAGTAAGTGTTTGTACAAGAGTAGAGAAAGTCAGGTACATAAAACATTTGACTATCACTTAAAGTCCACTGTATTCCCTTGTAACTACAATAAGATAATGTTTATTTTGAAGTAGATAGAGCAATAAATTTTTGTAAGTGTAATGTGTACACGAGTAGAGAAACGTTGTGGAACAACACATCACAGTTGCATTACTCTGTGTAATTCTGGAACACGGAGGGGGAGGGAAGTGTGATCCATTGTATTTGGAGGTAGCGATACTTGGGACTTTACTGCCCGCATATGCACGAGGTTCTGGTTTATTGGAACCGCAGTTGGAGAGTAAAGTAGCCGGCTACGCGAGGGAAATCATCAGGAAAACACAACACACGTTTAATTAAAACATATTAATAGCAACAGTCTTCCTCCAAAGTTGCACTCACAATACACCAACTTCAAGGGAACGTATCATAAACATTACTTGACGTTTGTACATCAACCCACAAATGCATGGGAGACAAAATTCAAATATTTTTTAGCTTATATATAATAAATATATAAATAATCAGTGAAATCGGCCGGAACATTGTGGATAGAATTAAATAGCAAAGGGGTAAGTTGTAAATTTATTGAAATACTGCGCAAAGTATATCACGATAATGAGTTCTGCATCAAGCTGCAGGGAAACAATGTAACTGATTGTATAGAGAGAAAGGTGGGTATAAGACAAGGATGTAAACTCAGTCGGGTGTTATTTAAACTTTTTATAGATGGTATTCTAGACGAGAATGCTAAAATAGGGTTCACTCACCATTTATTCACAACAAAGAAATCCCAGGGTTGTTATTTGCAGATAATTTAGTAGTTGGTTCTATATCTGTTGGAGGGCTGAGAAGGCAATTGAAGCAGTAAGTAATTATTGCCAAAAATGGAGGTTGAGATCATGGTTTTTAAGAAAGGTTATAGATTGTGTAATAATGAGAAACGGGAGATAAATAGAGGTGGCAAAGAGATTTGATTATTTGGTGATAAGTTTGAGCTGTGATTTTAAATGAACTAAACAGAAAAAGTTGGGTCTAGCAAAACGTAAAATGGCCATGAGTATTGTAAGAGCATGTTTAAGGAAACTACCTGACATTAATGTCAAATGACTGGAAAGGATCTATACTGCCATAGTGGAAAATAAGATATTGCATGGGGCAAAGATATGGGGAGTGGATGAAGCATGGGAAGAGGTGGATGTTATTAACAGGTCCTTCTGTAAATATATTTTGGGCTTACCGGTAGCTTCACCCAATGGGGCAGCACAATTAGAGTTGGGCAGACATTCAACAAGGGTTAAAATTATCTCAAGGGCTTTGAAATATTTATGTAGAGTTGCCAATTTGGCGGATAGCAATATTATCAAGGAATGTTTTCTTTTGCAGCTGAGAACCAAATGGGGAGAGTCTTGGGCACAAAAAGTAAGGGAACTGATGGATCAGATAGGTATGGGACATATTTGGAGAAACGAGGAGTATTATTATAGGGGCTTCTGGAAAGAGGTAGAATTAAGGCTGGAAGATTTAGGTAGCCAAGTTATATTTACCAGCGTAAGGGAGAAAAGATCATGCATGACATATAAGGAAATAAAGACGGGGGAGGGAGAAGTACATAGATGTGTGTAATAAGTTACGAAGAGAAGGATTTTTCTGGGCAAGGACAGGAGTTAGAAATGTGAAAGGTATTAGATACGAAGAGTATACAAGGAAGTGCCCAATGTGTGGAGAAGAGGATACAGTTTGATATAGTATACCTTATTGCAAACAAACAAAGATATGGAGAGAACAGATTTGGCAACAAAAGTGGTACAGTTTTAGTGATGGGGGTATTAATAATAAAGAAAATGTTATTAGTAAACGGAGAAAAGAATGTAAGAAATATAGGTGAATATCTGGGGAAAGTTAGAGAGAAATAGTTGAGATTGATGAAGAATAAATAACAATTAAAGGCTGGAAAACTTGAACGAGGGATACAAGGGAGAGGAGGGTCATCAATACACGGAAAACCAGGGGTCATGTGTATTATTACGCAAGCGGCAAGCCCTACTATGCCGATCAATAAATGATGGCCGGCGGAGGGAGGGGAGACACAGGGGTGGCTGGGTCTTCGATATCCCTCCTCCTGCCGCTCGAAGGAGCACGAAGCTTCGAGAATGTTTTCCTCCTCCATAAAAGCAGACTCGAGAAACTTCGGGCCGCCGATCGATACAAGCGAGGCAACAGTTAGTTGTGTAGGGTGAGCCGGGCAAGCAGTAGGTGAGGCGCGCCGAGTGTACGTGGAAAGACCAACTGGCTTAGTTTTAATTGTGCACATTACGAAATTGTAATTGTGACATTAGAATAAGGTGGAAATAAAGAACATTTTGAGTGGTGTAATTGAACTTTTTAATTTTATGAAGCCACAAAGGCACAGTATTGAGACCGAGACTCGAGGCAAGCAGGTAGAAAGGGCATGTTAAATGTGAATAAGTCATTTTGTTATTGCGTGAAAGAAATGTTATAAATGTCAATGTATCAATGAAATCGTATGCAGAAGAAAGATGAGAAATATATAGAAATACAAAATACAAATGTATTGCCGGAAACCTGAAAAAACGGAAAATAAATTTCAGAACGGAGTTATTTCCCTTATAAAGTTATATTCTCGCCCTGAAAGCGGAAACGAAAATATTATTTGCTAAATTAAGCTGATTAAAACGGACTTCTTTACGTTTAAAATTTTGAGGGGCTAACCAAAGGAAGGCTAAAGGATAAGGAACACATGGCCAGAACGTACACGGGGCAGAGCACCTCAATTGTTAGTAAGGCATGTTTTACGAGAGGTTGGGGTTTTCTATCAGGTTACAAAAGAACTATAACAAGTCCGCGAACAAAATGGTGTTGGAGAAGGGCTTCAACACCAATCGATCAACAGGTGTCATCCTACTCGACATCGAAAGGGCCTTCGACCGCGTTTGGCACGCTGGACTACTCCGTAAACTTATAACTTTAAGGTTCACGGACTCCTTAGTATATATAATTAAGAATTATCTCTCAAATAGAACCTTTCGCACAAGCGTAGAAAATGAAACCTCCTCATTAAGACACATTAGAGCAGGAGTCCCCCAAGGTAGTCTACTGGGACCAGTCCTATTTAATTTATACATCAATGACATCCCTGAAACAATGAGAGTAGATAGATACCTATACGCCGACGACACAGCACTAACAACACAATCGACCGCACCCAGAATAATAGCCCTTAGGCTACGTACTGCTTTGACCAACCTAGAGCCATGGCTCACCAAATGGCGCATAAAGGTTAACGCACGGAAAAGTCAAGCAATAATATTTACCAAAAGAAACAAGCACCGACACAATAGACATGGGCTAATGCCACTAACATTTCGGAACGAGGAAGTCGAATGGAAGGACTCAATCACCTACTTAGGTGTGACAATGGATCAGGGCTTTACGTGGAAACAACATATTAACAGAGTAAGAGCTAAAGCAAATGCCCAATTAAATAAACTATACCCAATTATTAATACAAACAGCTCACTAAAACTGGAGATGGGAAAACACTATATAAGACACTTATTAGGCCCATCCTAACTTACGCTGCCCCCGCATGGGGACATGCAGCCAATTAAAAGATTGCACATTTGCACATTAAAAGATTGCAAACAATGGAAAATAGAATACTTCGGATTATTACCGGGCTACCACCACTCGCAACGGCATATCAACTCCACGAGGAGTTAAAAATGCATATCATCGAGCAATTCATCAAAAGGCTCAGCTTCAACCTACTCGAGAAAAAGAACCTAAACCACAACCAACTAATACGGGCACTAGGGGAATATGACACAGCACGTGATAAACACGCAAGGCCACTGTCTATTTTTGAAAGAACAATTAATCTCGGGGAACCAGAGGTAGACATACAACAGTATCTAGAAAACCTTGTTAACGTTCCAGATGCTTTATATCGCCGAACGGAGATAAAGCACACACCCATACACGTACACCAACACACACACCTTCCACAGCCCTCAAGTCCTTGCGCCAATCATTGGCCAAGGCGGCCCCGGGGAAAGAGGGTCCCCCGTGAGTGGCACAGGCTCGCACCTACAATTGATAGGTAGGTCGCCCGCCGAGTGTGCACTCCAAAATATGGACCAAGCAGACACATGGTATGAGAAGGTATTTTCACACAACTAACGATGCTGACTGCAGATAATTACAACTGACCATTAAAGGCAATTGCCGATAATGCAAACTAGAGATATATTTAGGTTTAGCAAGATAACAATAAGTATATTAGACCACAACTGACAAACTTGCAATTATTACTTGCAGCGACAATGAAAAACGTAAACTTAAGACATAGCGTTACGGAGTGATAAATTACCCTAAACTTCCCAACAAATAACACCAGGAATGCTACCAAATACCACCCACAATAGTGTGGATCAGGCTGGGCTTCATGTCAAGCCTGTATCCCTGCATAAGAAACCACCCTCTACTGAATCGCACTGCGAGACAGCTATGATCATCTCCTGGAATGCGCGGGTGCTTAAGTTGGTACCGCAGCACATTTCTCCTTCCCAATCCGGTGGAGGTTTTTTTAGTGGAGTAGTACCCTTCAGGTGAAGCCCACATACCCCGCTGTGCCCTCCATCACAGTGGAAATCCATAAATGGATTTTTCCACCACTCGAAAAGAAAAGGCGTTGGAGGCGTGGCTTACCACCATTTGAGTCCTCTAGCTTTACCCTCCATCGTTATTTTAGGTTGCCACTCCTACATCGCGCGGGCTGCACTGGTCATCTGTTTAACTCGCTTTTCCGTTCACTATTACATTCACTCTTTGCATTTTTTGCGAAATCACTGCTTTGCTCCTCAGGGTTTAAAGAAAGTATGATTCTATCTATTTGTTGATCGTTTGTGAGGTCATGTATGAGGTGCCCGGTAGATGGTAGCCTGTCTGCCTCAGGTTCAAGAGGTGCCGAGTTCGAATCTCGGTAAGGCTGAGATACCTGGATAAGGTTTTTTGCGGGGTTTTCCTTTATCCTTAAGGGCGAATTTTGGATAGCTCTAAACTCCATGGACCCCCGACTCATTTGAGCATCATTTCACCCATTCCATTCCACGTCCGATATGAGTTAACGTTGCAGGACGTAAATAACAAAAGAAATCAATACTTTTTCTCCCCCACCCCACCACCACTTGCATAGATCAGTAACAGCAACACTGAGGAAAATTACTGAATTGAGAATTGGTTGGGGGAATTCGGTTTGCAGTAACATACACATGTTAAGCTTTCTTGAATATTGTGACTTCGTGGGTTTGTAGAATTAAAAGGCTGAGTAGCAGAAATTCTAAATCTGCTTTATTTTCGAAGATATGCACTGTTCAATTCTCATGTAACAACATTACATCACACAATAACACAATCTTCCAAGGTCGATGACAATAACAAGCCGTGACAGCTGACTGCATTAGCTGTCGTTACAACAATGCAACTGTCTTTTCAACAACAACACTCTCAGCTGTTCTCTGCTTACTCTGTTTACAAGTCACTGTTTTACAACAACTAACATTGCGAGTCGTCACGTCCTTAAATACCTAATTCGTAACTCTAGATTGTTCTACAAAAAGCCAGAACCCGAACAATCTCTATCAGTCCAGAAATTTCCCGAAAAATAAAGAAACCAAATATTCTATCACATTCTAGAAGCCTAACTTAATCTATGCCGGCAAGGCCTTTACCTATGCCCGCTGGCGCTTGTTTACTCTAAACGCGGTATCATTAACTCATTAGTGAGGCGTTCCTTGCCCGTTAAGCACCTCGTTGAGCCCTCCCAGCACTCAACATCTCATAAGATAGGATATGTGATAGGTGAGGACTACGGATGGGAGATTTGCAACAGGTCTGGTGTTTCTCAGGGTATATCTGCGTGAATACTCGCTTTTGAGTTCCAGGGAGTGAGCGCGTCCTGACAGTGTGTCGGTATTATCACATAGAAGACACCACGACCTTTGAATGTCAAGTTTATTGTTACAATTAGTCCTCTCCACTCGCCACTGTTGACGATGTTATTCGCACACTAGGCGCGAGATTTGAGATTTTCCCGTTGCTGCGCGCATGACACGACTTATATGTATCTGTGTACGCGTTGTTCCTGAACATCGGTACTGAATTACTTCGCACAATATAGTATTTCCGGAGGATTATTAAACATAGAAAACGGAGTTTGGTAAAATCTTAATGACGTTGTAATGTGTGCAGTTCCTCTCATTTGCTAACACAGGGTGTTCGATAACCACCTAATGTGAGTCACTCCGTCCATCCACGAACGCGGACTCTGATGAACTTTTTAGTACTTGTCGCCCCCTTCACACGCCGAAACAGAGTGATTTTCCTAGCAAACATCGGACGTCGCCATTGCACAAATTTCCCCTTCCTTTCGCCGAATTTTGGACACTATAGAGGTCATGTGACCTGTTGCTTGTTCCTTATAGGTTGTGTTTCATCCCTACTCTTGAATTTAATAGCAATTTCTAGTGTATGAGGTATGTATTCCACGCGAATTTCTCTTTCCCACAGTCAAGCTAATTAATGCATAAGCATGTTTGAAAATGTGTACCTTAGATTCCAGAGTCTATTCTCTTGTCACGTATCATATGCAGGCCAAGACATATGCTGGCGCCGAGGGACTATCCTTGGTCAATGCCAGCCTTGTCGGCTAGGAACACAAAGAACCTGCCTGTGAGGGAAAATGTTCATTTTGCCCTCTCCCTTAACATGCTGGGTTCAAGCTTTTAATAATATATATCGGGATTGGCTGTTTAGTATCTGCACTTGTATACTTAATCATTATCCTCCATATTTATTATAACTTCGTTTAATTCATATTGTGGTAACCATCCGCCCTTAATTGTGCATGTAATAAGACTTTCGGGGTTATTATGACCATGTTATGCCTAACAGGGAAGATATCATTAGCAAGGCTCATTATTACCATGAAACTCTATCCGCTGACTGTTTTCTTATTTGTGCCGAAACCTTTATGCCTGTTGCCGTGATAATATATTTAAGACTACAGAATTGTATATAACACATAAAGCATAAAAGATTCAAACAGTTGAAAATAAAAGCTTCTCTTGATCGTCCCTGTGGTGACAATGATAATAACTCTATAATCCTATGAGACAGACACCCACGATCACACTCAAGCCTGAGTAAATCAACACTTGATTTCAGAATACCAGAACTTTGCCTAACATGGAAGCCATCAATAAGTATATTCAGTAAAATTTATCCATTTTGATTTTTGACACATTCAACTATGGTATGAGCAACTTTGCTCCCATTTTCTTTGATACAACTGTAGACACTGAAGTCTGTATGGGTATCTTCAATACATTTGTGGAGATGCTGGATGATATCGAAATGAGAGAAGGTTATTTCTAGCAAGATGGAGCAACATGCCATACATCTAATGACGCCATTGAACTTGTAACCAGTTTCTTCGATATTTGAACCATCTCAAAATGTCTGTGGCCCTTCAGGGTTCCCTGAAAGCACCTAGAAGAATAGGTCACGGACAATTGATGTTCTCAGGGAATTCATTCGAGCAGAAATAAGTAACATTGGCAAGGATATTCACCGTAAAACTTCAGAGAATATGGTGGGAGGAGTGCAAACATGTACAGATGCTCGTAGAGTCTACTTCCAACATTTTCTCTGAGATATAAACAGTGTAATGTAATCTCCCAATTATGTATTATATTCTCCCAAAGCTGCACGCGTGTCTTATTATTGGTTCAAAGCTTATGGCTTATTGAATAGTTCATGTTTATATGGATCGCACTGTATCATTGACCTATCATATGATATACGCAAGTATTACTGCACAAGAAATGCATATCTCATTAAAACACATAAACTAATATCTACATATTCTATGTTATTAAATACTTCATATATTTAGTTTAAATTTCTAAGCTGCAATCCGCTGCTCATTGGAATAACATGAAAATTAAAAGACAACATATAGTAGCCCGCTTTATAGTTGTAGTTGATCCACTTAAATTTGGAGCCCAAAAGTGAACCAGCCTTCCTTGTGCAGAAACTTGAGAAGATTGTGCTAATTTCATTGAATACATTAGCGTCATATACACTAGATTATATTGTTTAGAAGACAATCTTTTAGTTATGTCTATTGTCCATTAGAGGGCAATTTTATTTGACAAGCAACATCATCAAATATACAATCTTTTAACTGAGTACGCCTTGTTGTCCAGAGATGGCACTACCTGTAACATCTTATTCCGCGGCATATCATATATAATTATCTATAAAGCTTTTTGGTATACTCTTACCTTCTTCATTGATTATGGCTCAGTTTTAATTTGTTTTTTTTCCGGATAGAGACAAGTAGGTACAGTATGAATACTGAAAAAGTAACGAAGGAACAAACAATCATATGTGAAAAAGGAAGTCTATTAAACTAGATATTTAATCACTCTTTCGAAGAATTTGTTTCGTAGATTCTTTAAAAGTCGTATACTTTGAACTTATAGTTGGAATATTTAATATGGATATCCATTTGGATGTTCTTGTTTTCTGATCTGACAGTTAGTTGGTCAAGCCAACCATACACGGCTATGCCCGCCTCGGTAGCGTGGTGGTGGCAAGTCTGCCTCACGTTCAAGAGGTCCCGAGTTCGTAACTTGCTCAGGGTGGGTTACCTGGATAAGCTTTTTCTGGGGTTTTCCCTTATCCTGAAACACGAATGTCGGGTAACTCTAAGCTCTATGGATCGCAGGCTCCTTTGACCATCATTTCACCCATTTCATTTATCGTCCGATATGACTTAACGTTGGATGACTTAAATTACAAAGAAAAAAGAAAGACTACCCAGGTATCGCCACATGGCATTTGTGAGAGGAGCAGACAATCTTATCAAATAATCTACTTTCAGATCTAATCTGCCAACATACGCCTTTCACCGCCATATATAGTGATTCTGTTTTAATATATTCCGAAGCTTATTCATATTGCAAAGGTAGACTCAGACTGAAAAATTCACATTGTTCTCGTCACACATTCCACAACAATGTCTTTTTACAAGCTTACTCCTCTACTTTACGTAAATCGATTAAATATTTCCTCAATGTAAGTTCCTTGCTCTCCTAATTATTGTAATTATTGTAGCTTCAGATATCAGGACAACAAATATATTGTTACCACATCGTCAAACTTACAATCAGCTAGCAGGAAGGGCTGGCCAATAGAGAGGGACGTACGGCATCTGGGCCACGCCGACGCTAATGCGTACGGCTAACGACGTAACGAGTAGAGGCGGGGTGTGGGGAGAAATGACCAGAGCCCTAGTGGTTACGCCTCCTCCTGCCTTCCCCGTGGAAAGAACATGAAATATCTGGGATATCTTTTCTCTCCATTGTATAGAATTATCTAGAACCAGTTAGCCACCTATAAATTGAAGTACGGTGCGCTAAGTTAGTCACCTTTCGAGGCGGTTTTAGAGTTCTAAGTCAGAGTTTGCGGCAAGGTGCCAAGTAGTGTGGACCTGCGAACTGGTGGATCGTGATAGTCACGGTTAAGTAAGCGGCTCTGGTCAGGGAAACCAACATTCCGGCTGGGGGATACCGAAATGCCGAGCACCTCTCCTCCCCGTATCGGTTGGATGATCTTTCACCTCTGTCGTGCGTAAGTGGGCGTGAGGCCGGCAGTCAGGTTGGTAGGCCTTGGCCCTCTAAGGGCTGTCGCGCCATAGATTATTATATTATTGTTACTAGTTGATTCTGTTCTTAAGTTTGTTTTGTTTTCAGATTTTGGTAATACTGAGAAAACATAACAACAGAGTTACTCCCGTGACGACGAATTTGTTTTCTCATGTGGTTTTCTTTGACTGACGACGCGGACAAGATTTCGTGAAACGATTTCAATTGTAAAGAAGTATTAACATAATTTTCTTAACATAAGTGTAGTTTTTGTTAAAATTGTATAATATCCATTGCTTCGCTACAGCTAGCTTCGTTTTCTACATAATAAATATATTATATTGTTTAGGAGACAGTGTTTTAGTTATGTCTATTGTCCATTGGAGGGCAATGTTGTTTGACAAGCAACATCATCTAATATACAATCTTTCCACTGAGTGCGCCTTGCTTTCCAGAGATGGCACTACCTGTAATATCTTACCCCGCGGCTTATCATATATAATTATCTCTAAATTTGTTGGGTATACTCTTACCTTCTTCATTGATTACGGCTTAGTTTTAATTTGTTTCCTCCGAATAGGAGCATAGTAGGTGTAATATGAATACTGAAACAATAACAAAGGAACAAACAAATACATATGAGAAGGGAAGTCTATTAAACTATATATTTAATCACACTTTCCAAGAGTTTGTTTCGAAGATTCTTTGAAAGTCGTATTTCATTATCCTATAGTTGAAACTTTTATAATGAATATCGATTTGGATGTTCTTATTTTCTGATCTAACAGTAAGTTGGTCAAGCCAACCATACCCGGTTATCGTCGCATGGCATTTGTGTGAGATGTAGATAATCTTATCAAATGATCTGCTTTCAGATCTAACCTGCAGTCACACGTCTTTCAACGCCATATATATAGTGATTCTGTTTTAAAATATTCCGAACCTTATTCACATTGGAAAGGTAGAGTCAGACTGCAAAATTCACATTGTTTTCGTCACACATTCCTCAACAATATATTATTACAAGCTTGCTCTACTTCATGTAAATCGAGTAAAACATTTACTCAAAGTAACTTCTTTGCTCTCCTAATTATTTTACTTATTGTAACTCCAGAAGTCAGGAAAACAAATATATTCATCTTCTTATAGAAGCATACAGTAAACATTGAGCAATTATGAAATATCAGAAGTACTAAGGGGTACATAGATTTGAAATTAAAACTTTTACAGGAAATTCCAGACTTTCTGTTATCCCACCAACTCAGATATAATAAATACACGAGTACAGGGACACTGGGACTGAAAAATAGCCCAAACGTCTCAGAGGTTGCAATTTTTAGATTTATATATATATATATATATATAGTTACCCAATCGTCGAACTTACAATCAGCTAACACGAAGGACTGGCCAATAGAGTCGGACGTATGGCATCTAGGCCGCACCAACGCTAATGCTTAGGGCTAATGACGTACCGAGTAGAGGCGAGCTGTAGGGAGAAGTGACCACAGCTCAAGTGGTTACCCCTCCTCCTGCCTTCGCCGTGGAAAGAACGTGAATTCTCTGGGACATCTTTCCTCTCCATTGTATAGCATTTTCTAGAACCAGTTAGCGACCTATAAATTGAAGCACGATGCGCCAATGTAGTCAGTTTTTCGAGTCGGTTTTAGAGTTCTGGGTCAGAGTTTGCGGCAAGGTGCCAAGTAGTGTGGACCTGCGAACTGGTGGATCGTAATTGTGTCTGTTACGTAATTGTGTGTGGTCCGTAATTCTGCTGTGAATTGCAAGTGTACCAAGACTAACTCGGAGGAAATAAAGAACATTTTGGGTTTGTGCAACTCGGCCTTTAATTCTTCGAACCCACACACACACTCACACACATACACACACATATACACACACAAATGTTCCCCAAACCTCCTTATTTAATTATGGTAAGAGTTTTTTATTTCCGCCATTTTTAAATTTCTTGCGCAAGATTTTTATTTTCTGGTTGTGGCCATTTAAATGCCCCCTTTCTTCCTTATTTAGCATGATGACCTGGTTTTGCCAATTCTGATCGCTTTTCGTAGCTTTATCTCTAAACCTGCGTTCAAGTCTTGCGGCAAAGGTTAGTGCTGCAATCTAAGGACAGATGGGTGAACTATTACTGTGGATTCAATACAAAGAATTTAATCAGAATCATTCAAACATAAATCCACATAAAAACCTTCAGCTCACCTTGGGTGTTTTAACACCTAAGATAATAGAAAACAGTTCACAATATCTGTGATTATTCTATGTTCTTTGCTATAAACTTAGCGAATACTTGTAGTTTCATTCTGTAGGTTTGGCTGCCTGTGTTTGCTCCAATGTATAATGCCGACTTCCATGAGAGAAATATGCTTTTGTTTACAGTTTATTTTAAATAAAGAAATAGTTATTTGCTTTTCCTGTAGTGTAGCGTATTGTTAGCTATATAAACAGAATCATTCATGCTGATTCATTATGTGGGGTAAGTTGGTGGATAGAAATAACAAAAATAAGGAAGCTGTAAGAAAACTTGGTGCAACTAGATGGAAAAGCAAAAATTGGCAACAGATTTCCGTCTCATAGGTACAGTTGCACATAGAGGATAAAATAATATTTCAGCTTCACGTTTACAAATGGATATAAAATGAACTTGCTAATCTATTCAAACAACGACGTACGTCCAGAAAGTACGTACAGGAAGAGAGGGGTGGGAGTCACGTGATGCTTGGACGGCATAGAAGGGGAGAAGGCACTCCTCGCGCATGCACACACCGACCGCAGTTTGTTTGCGGTCTACCTGTAGAAAAGGTATTGCTGACACTAACATTACAATTTACTTAATAAGAATATTTACTAAACTAATTAATCACAAAAATGGTTCCACGGACCATTTACCTTACACAGCCAGGACATCAGGCCCTCCCAGGTTGAAGACCTGTACACAAAGAGAGATTCACACATAACATTCACTTATGCCAGAGGTGCAGGAGTGGGGGACTGACGTCACATACCACTGAAGAAACATGAGGAATAATTTGTATTAATTAAAAGTCACTTGTGACATTATGTTACAACGTAAGTATTTTAAAAAATGCAACAATTTTGAGGGTGACTGTACTTGCACCGAAGCTCCATAAACCATAAGGTTATAAACTGTAGCCCTTCGAGCAAAAGGGAGAAAAAGCCATTAGCTCTTTCAACTCTTTGAACACACATGGTAAGGATACAACTGTTTTGCCATGTATTCCTTCTCAGTTTGGTTGTTACAAGTGATCAAGTACGAGTAGAAGAAAACTGCGAACTTTGATGATTTTAAAAACATAGTTTCTGTGTACATAATTCTGTAAAATGAGCTTTAAACCTAAAACATTATCACTGGAGGAAAAATTGAGGTTATTAAAGAGCAAGAAAAGAACAAAAGTATAGCTAAAAAATTAACTGTGTTGTTTAAAGCATGAAAAACTCAGATTTATGAGATTTTGAAGAAAAAATAAGAATTAAAAACGAGAGACTAAATAAAACAGTAGGACATATGGAGCGCATAACAAAAGCTACAGAGTATGACGAGATTGATCGTGCTCTGATCGAGTGGTTTGTTAGTGCACACTAAAGGAATTCCCATTTCTGGACAGTTAAGTGCAGAAAATCTACCCAAAAGTCCCAAGAACCTGGCCTTCTTCTACCTGGGAGCGATGGAAACTCCGGGACTCTTTCCATAGTGCAATATCTTCTTACCTAAAAAGCCCCCCGCCATCGACAATGACGTCAAATGGAATGGAAGTGAATGCGACACTTACGCGTGTCAACCCCGTAGGGAAGACTACTAAATAACTTCGGTGGGGACTCCTGTTGATTTAGCAGACCTTCTACTAGTTCTGCAGGTTAATACGGGGGAACTTTTAGACAACCCTCTGCCCCCTCCAAGTGGACGAGGCCTGGCCGGATGTACCCGACCCCCGCGGGTGTCGGGAACACACTGCCCCCTCGAGTCCAACCCAATCCGAGCAACTCCCAAACAGGGAGGAGCTCGAATGTTCGGCCCGAGGTTCATCTAGTACCGTCAGAGGTACCACGGGTGCTAGGATTCCGCAGCGCCCGCACCACGGCAGCTGAAGGGGGCGGTTCCCCTCCCCTAGAGAGGCCACGTTCAGCATGAGTGTGTACAGCTTGGTTAACATGAGCTGGCAGCTAGATGCGCAGTAGAAGAGGGGCAACCAGGAGAGTGGGGGTAGGACTGGCAACCACATGCGGGCAGGAGAGAGGAGAAAGCGCATGCATCTTACCTTGAGGCTGGTTTCAGGCAACAGAAGTAACACTAGCAGATTGTTCAGCTACAGACTGTTTTTTCTTCCGGAAAATTCCCCCCTTCATCTTCACTAGAAAACTCGGATGACTCACTGCTTTCATCGCTGTCATCTCCTAGATGAATGATGATTTCCTGTCCTCCATCCAGCAAACCTTCATTGCGCATGAATTCACGTTCAACCTGAATGACGTGTTGACTTCTTTTCTGCCAATCTTCCGCAGAAATGTCAGCAAACTTCTCGTCAGCTAACTTAATGACGTCATCCATTTTGAACGTGACATTTCTTTCTGCAATCCAGTTCTTTACAGTAGCCCAAATCAGTTCTATTGGATTTAACTCGGGATGATAAGGTGGAAGGCGTAAAACTGTGTGGTTATGTGCCTGAAGAAAACTGTCTATTTTGTACTTGGGGATTTTGGGTTTGAGAGGGATGATCATATTGTAAATGTCGGGTTTGTACAGGGAGGAGAAATCAATGTTTGTAAAATGTTCCATGGAGAGGTTTTGTTTCAGCCACGAAATCATTGTGTCTCTTCTGGAACTTGCAGTGGGCGCCTTATTAAGGATCACATTGTGGTAAGGTGCATTGTCAATTACCAATACGGAATTTTGGGGAAGATTAGGGATCAGTCTTTCTTTTATCCACTTCTCATAATTTGTATAGTTCATGTCATCGTGGTAGTCACCGGTTTTCTGCTGGGACTTGAACCGAATATACGCGTTAGGGATAAACCCTTGCTGGCCTCCAGCATGCACGATGATAAGACGCTGGCCTTTGGATACCGGTGCTAAGAGGCCGTGTAAACTGTTATCACTCCAAGCATACGGAGTAGTATGCGATGAATGGATATACGTCGCGTCCATATATATTATGGGACGGCCCTCGCTTCTATATCGCTTCATCACTCTAAGAAAATGGAGGCGCTTAGTTCTGATGTCATGGCGCTCCATTAAAATTTTTCTGTTCTTCTTTGTCCATTTCCATGTGAAACCCAGCTTTGAGAGTATTTTTCTTAGTGTGGATATGCTCCCTTCAAAGTTTATCGAATCCTTTAATTTAGCATGCACCTTCCTCAGTGTCGGTCTTTGTTTGTGAATTATATAGAATTCGTTCACAGTTCGGCGCACTACTGCCTCATTAAAAGCATCCAAACTGGCACGAAAAGACCTCTTCGGTCTCTTTTTGTTGATGTGGAGAATGAAATCGAAGTACCACGATCAATATCTTTCGTTTCCTTAATAATTCTCCTTACACTTCTTTCAGAAACACCTGTTGCCTCAGCCACACTCTTCCCAATGTTTTTGATGCTAAGAGTTGTTAAGCCAGCTTCTGCATGTCTTTTCATGTACTTATAAAGATTACTAACAACTTCCCTGATTTGGGAGTGCAACACTTTACCTTGTAGTTTGCTGTCCATGTTTTAAAATATTAGTCTGCAGTAAAAGGAAATACACTTAACGCAGACGCGCACGCGCACACACACACACACTTACACAATCACGCACGCACTTACAAGTACGCTGAAAATAACTAAGAACAACGAGAACTGCTACTTACTGTTCATATATTAAGGTACACTGTCATTTACATATAAAAATATAAATCACACGGACCCGAGCCTTAAAAAATTCCTAAGACGCACGTCCAACCTCAACGATTTCACAACTATAACTGACCCCCACTCTTAGTGCCAGTAGGTGGCGGAGAAAGTGAGTCACTGCGCATATTTTCTCAGCTGCCACGTCTGAATAAACATACTGTACTACGCAGTTACAAGACAATGCCGCGTACCTAACGCTATCGAAGTTCACAGGTAGGTGACACAGCATGCCACATGCTGTAGCTGTTTGTAAACACAGCGACATACTCCACGGTAGCTTGCTAACATTCGGAATACATTTGCCTTATGAAAGCGTAGTAAAGAAGCTATTCCTTATTTATTTGTTTACGGGTGTTTAACGTCTTCCAACATTCAGTTATAACCATCGATATCGGCAAATATGCTGGACATATGCAAATTAAACCTTTTAGAGGGAAATTAGCTTTAGTGAGATTGGGGATGGAAGCATTAAATGATAAAAAGAACACAATACAATTTCAAAGATTGTAGAGAATATTTATCAAAACAAAATGTCTGATGCAATGAGACAAGCTTTTTATTTCACCGTCTTTAATAATACTAAATAAAGCATTTGTAACTGAAAAGGAAGCTGTTGATTTTACAGTAACTGGTTGAAATAACTGTACAATAAGATCATAGCAAAATAAGCGACCTCAGGACTCCCCGTGTCATTGACTTTTTCACAAATAACCACCCTTTTCCCCATTACCTGAAAGCGAGGCGAGAGTCACGGATAAAAAGCCAGGAGTAAGGCCTCCCTTACCTTCACACAGTAAGTTGAAACCTCTCAACAGCAAACTCAACCCCCAAGAACTCACAAAAAATAATACTTAATATCTGGGCTGAAGAGGGAGATTCCCTAGAAAGCCTTGGTGCCTTAAAAAGCAGCTAAATTCCATTATTGATTGAAATTAAATGTGTAGTGTTTAACGCCCGCTTTTACTACATACGGCACCGTAGGCGATGACATTGATGATACATGAGATAAAGATGGAGCACTGCTGGAATGAGATGTTGGAGATCCCGGAGAAAACCCGCCTAAGCGCCGTGTTGTCCATCACAAATCTCACTATGCCGTTACCTGGGATCGAAACCGCGCCGCTTTGCTAAGAGCCAAGCGGTCTAACCACTGAGCTACGGCGCGGCCTAGATCCATTATTGATTGATTGATTGCTTTTGTTTTCGTGGCTGGTACGTCCCAATAACAACTTCTGAGGTTCGCACACCAGTGGTTCGTGCGCTGCCTAGTCACAGAATCATGTAATATTTAATGTTACATAAAATTGCAGATAACAAAACTTCTGAAATTGCGACACGGATTTCGGACTAGCTAAGTTCTAAAATACTTAATGCCAATAGGTAGAGCAAATAAGTGTTTCTACAAGAGTAGAATAAGTCATTTATATAATACATTTGACTATCACTTAAGGTTTACTGTATTCCCTTGTAACTACAATAAGATAATGATTATCTTGAAGTAGATAGAGCAATAAGTGTTTGTACAAGAGTAGAGTAAGTCATATATACAAAACATTTGACTATCACTTAAAGTTTACTGTATTCCCTTGTAACTACAATAAGATAATGTTTATCTTGAAGTAGGTGGAGGAACAAGTGTTTGTACAAGAGTAGAGAAAGTCATGTATATAAAACATTTGACTATCACTTAAGGTCTAACGTACTCCCTTATAACTACAATAAGATAATGTTTATCTTGAAGTAGATAGAGCAATAAGTGTTTGTATAAGAGTAGAGAAGGTCATGTATATAAAACATTTGACTATCACTTAAGGTCTAACGTACTCCCTTATAACTACAAAAAGATAATGTTTATCTTGAAGTAGATAGAGCAATAAGTCTTTGTACAAGAGTAGAGAAATTCATGATTATAAAACATTTGACTATCACTTAGCGTATACTGTATTTCCTTGTAACTACAATAAGATAATGTTTATCTTGAAGTAGATAGAGCAATAAGTGTTCGTACAAGAGCAGAGTAAGTCATATATACAAAACATTTGACTATCACTTAAAGTTTACTGTATTCCCTTGTAACAACAATAAGATAATGTTTATCTTTAAATAGATAGAGCAATAAGTGTTTGTACAAGAGTAGAGAAAGTCATGCATATAAAACATTTGACTATAACTTAAGGTCTAGCGTACTCCCTTATAGCTACACTAAGATAATGTTTATCTTGAAGTAGATAGAGCAATAAGTGTTTATACAAGAGTAGAGAAAGTCATGTATATAAAACATTTGACTATCACTTAAAGTCTACTGAATTCCCTTGTAACTACAGTAAGATAATGTTTATTTTGAAATAGATGGAGAAACATGTGTTTGTACAAGGGTAGAGAAAGTCAGGTATATGAATCATTTGACTATCACTTAAAATATACTATATTCCCTTATCACTATAATAAATTAATGTTTATATTGAAGTAAATGGAGGAATGACCTTTTTAAGCTCAGTGGGTAGATGCAGAGTGGGTAGAGACAGTTTCTGCGTGAACTTGTCCACTTCGCGTTGTTCCTTTTACGTACAAGGCACACAAAGGCTGCGTTATGTAAGATCCTGCTTTCCTTTTTTCCTTCGTGACCTCACAGGAAATGACTGGTGCATTTTGTGTGGTAATTGAATGTACCCCCTCATTTGGGTTTATATCGCCCCTGGCTCACACACACGCGGTGCCTCATTTAACGAGGTGCTACAGGTGCTCATCTTGACGAGTTAAAGTGTGACCTCATGCATATGAAACTGGTACCTGCCTTGTCATGTCTCTATTGCAAGTTTACGTAAACATTATAGTCAAATTTACACCAAAAATAGCCACATCATAGTTCCACCTTCCTTGTGGAATTTTATACAAGCCTTTCAATTTTGGATTTTATTCTTTATTTATCTTTTATTTCAATTCTTTTAAAATCTGCAAGAAAAATGTCTTAACACTTGTAATTTTTTGAAGCGACTACGTGGTAGTGGATCACATTTGGGAAGTTCCATGTTCAATTGCAGCCCTACCTTCCAGTGTGACCACGCCTTTTTGTGATTTTCCTTGGTAGATATGAGATTGCTGTTGTGGTTTTAATTCTACCAGAATTTTGAGTAGAGTAGCTTCTTCTTGCATTGCACAAAGGCTTGTTTCATATCATGAAAAGGCGTGCGTTAGCCAATCGGAACGTCACGGTGCAGGGTTTGGTTTCAACCGATGACTTGTTGCATGTTTACTTTGAAACAATGCAGTAAGCATGTGATTGGATAGCGTTTGTTTTATAATAATAATTTGCATGCCACTTTCTCCATTGTTCCACCGTAGATTACTGTGCATTACATCAATTTAGAATTGCTTGTGACTGTTTATTGTGGCAGACGCAACCACCATAATTACAGTGTCGCTGCTGCATGATTACATCGTCCACCACGCATTATATATTTACTATATTGTTTTTACTTCATTGTCATTTACCAGTCGTTTTATATGTTCCAAATTGCAGAGCTTCGATAGAGTCAAGGTCGCATTCTTCATGAACTTGTAAGAGTAACTAAATATCTATACTAATGCTATAAACAGACAAAATTCTGACATATTTAGTTGTTTTATATGAATTACATAAGCTTAAGAGGCCGGCTAAACAGTATCCGTGTTTCAGAGTATATGAGGGCTTTCATAAATAAAAGCTAGTTAATTTCGTTGTTCATCTGTTGGCAGTTGCTCGCCAAAGTTACAGCCATTTTCGACGCTCAGTTGTTATGTAACAGTCGTTTGAGTGAGTTGATGTGAGTATATTATGAAAATGGACGAAATCTAGTATCGAGCTGTCATTAAATATTTGTCTTTGAAAGGCAATAAACCTACACAATTCAAAGATGAGTTGGATTCAGTGTATGGGGAATCTGCACCATCATTTACCACAGTGAGATTTTGGGCAGCTGAATTTAAACGTGACCTTAAGAGCTTGGGAGGCGATGAATGTTCGGGATATCCAAAACTGCAGCTACCGACGAAAACATCGCCAAAGTTCACTAAATGGTACTAGACGACCGCCGAATTAAAGTGAGAGAGATAGCAGAGGCTATGAACATGACAAAAGAACGTGTTTGTCAAATATTAAATCAACTTTTAGCCATGAGAAAGCTGTCCCGGTGTTGGATGTCGCGTTTGCTTTCGTTAGACCAAAAACCAGTTCGAATGAACATTTCCAACGCTCTGTTGGCACAGTTTAGGCGCAATAAATCCGAGTTTTGGCGCCGATTAATTATTGTAGATGAAACTTGCGCGCCCGAAACAAAAATACAGTCCAAAAAGTGGACTACAAAGGGGGAACCGGCTCCAAAAACGCAGAAACTGTTTAATTCGGCTGGGAAAGTGATGGCTTTTTCTTGGGATAGTTCTAGAGTTATTTTAATAGATTATCTTCAAAACGAAAACCCCATTACAGGAGCATACTACGCATCATTACTTGACAAGCTGAAGACAGCTTCGGGGAAGTAAGGAGACTGTGAGGAGAAATAACTAATTTGAATTTGAAATACCTGGTGCCTACATTCCTATCACGGATGTACTGAACCACACTTGCAAAAATAATTTACTATATGTTTGAAATGGGAAGAGTTCTGGCTTGTAGCAAATGTGCTGCCTTAGAGCCTTCAGCGTTGCCACCTCGTTACCCCCACTCTTTTTATATTTCCCTCTCTCTCGCACACCTGCGAGTCCTCCTGTCGCTAGACGGAAGGGAACGCAAACTGAATTTTCCAAAGCTTTATAATAATGCAGTTTTTCAAATTACAATTGCAAAATTGATATTCGTATATTACGGACATGTTTTAAGTATATGGTTTAAAAATAATTATAGTTTATAAATTACTTAATTTTCTAATGCAACGAAACTGCCAGCGGAGCATCCATATGGCTATGAATATCATTTCCGTTAAGAGACAATACGTCGTTGTCACTGTCTTCATCGTCTGAGTGTTGCAAGTTTATGATGTTAGGTTCCAAAACCTCCTCACGTGATATTTATTTCCAAAAGCAGTGTTCCTGTAGTCTACCTGCATGCCTTATGTAGTTTTCCCAGTTTTGTGCAACCTTGTCAATTTCTTGGTGAATAAGCCGTTCAGCATCAGTCAGGATAAAAATATTATTTCTGTTTGCAACATAATTTGAGCCCACATTAACTCAATTGATTGTTCTTAGAATTGTAAGGTGATCCAGCTGATACACTTTCCCTGGTTTTTATACGGAAGAACAACTGAATAACACTGCTTTTAACCATCTAGAGTAAATAGAGATTACGTACGATCCAAACATATTGTGCGTCAAGAGACGCTCTCCCGATGCAACACGGGTATTGTTTGTTCTCGCTCGAATTTAACAAACACCTTGGCTTATTCAAAGTAATTATTTTATCACGTCATGTCAAACGTTTCCTTTTCAGTTCTGAGTAATTACAAATATACGTACAAGCATACATGCCAACCAATAATGATGTTCATTACAATGCTTACGTTAGGATGCATTGTTATAATATAATGGTACTTTATTTATTTGTATTAGGAAAGCTATTTGAGCCAAAAATGGGATTTTGCAGTTACATTAAGTAACTGCTTCCTCATGGATCAATTTTTATAAAATCGAAAATTTATCTTAGCGCTAATAGTATTTATTAGAGATTAATTAGGTTGGCGCTCGTCACACACCACTTAGGGGGAATGCAATACCCATTGTTTGCTTGTCTATTAGCGCACAAGGACAAACAAATGAACAAAGGGTTGTTGTAAAGTTTTTATTACCACACTTTAGAAGTGTGATAGAGCGTTTGAGTTGACATGTGCCTGTTAGAACTTCTCTGTGTAGTCACCATCAGGTTTACGCATTTTCCTCAGCGTTTCTTCAGCTTCCGAATACCTTGATAGTAGAGTATGAGGAATTCGCTTTAAACAAATCTTCCACTTCATTAATGACGTCGTTTGTGTTGTCAAATCGGCAACCACGCAACGGATTTTTCATTTCCGAGAACAACAAAAAGTCACTTGCTATGAGATCGGGCGAATAAGGCGGAAGCTACGTTCCCTTGTTTTGTCAACTGAAACTTGTGGTGAATGAGCTGGTGCATTGTCAGACAGAAGACGAACAACTTTGGAGAGCATACCGCGTCGCCTCTTAACCAGAGCTGCTCGTAACTTGTCCAGAAGTTTGCAGTAGTATCTGTCAGTGATAGTTTGACCCTTGGCAAGATAATCTGTAAGGGTGACTCCAGGACAGTCGCAGAAAACTGAAAGCATGACCTTCCTAGCTGAATTCCGCACATTTGCCTTTTTGGGATAAGGGGAATCGGCATGTTTTCATTCCATGCTCATGACTATTTTGTCTCTGGATCATTCGGATAGATCCAGAATTCATCCATGGTTACCAACGATAGAAAAAAATTATCTTCATCCTGGTCCAGCAGCATCAAAATATGTCTTGAAAGGCCACGCTGTGTTTGTTTTTGGAAAGGGAAACACATCGTGCAGACACCTTAAGCATGAGAAGTTCGTCATGAATAATTTTCCACACACTACCATAAATGAGATGTACATCTCTCTCTCTCTCTCTCTCTCTCTCTCTCTCTCTCTCTCTCTCTCTCTCTCTCTCTGTCTCTCTCTCTCTTTAACTTAGGTCCTCCAACGTTAAGTCATATCGTACGAGGAATGAAATTTGTGAAATGATTCTCAAATGAGTCCGGTGTCCTTTGAGCTTAGAGCTACCTGAGATCCGTCTTTAAGGATAAGGGAAAACTCCAGGAAAAACCTTATACAGGTAGCTCACACTAACCGAGATTCGAGCTCGGGACCTCTTGAACGTGAGGCAGACATGCTACCATCTACGCTACCGAGCCGGGCGGTGTCTCATTCATGATCATTTGGATGGTTGCTCGTCTGTCTTACAGTATTAAACTCTCCACTTTTTTCACTGTGACAGCATCGTCTGTCATTGACGGTATACCACACACTTTACCATAACTAAGATATGTCTCATTCATGATCATTTGGATCGTTGCTCGTCTGTCTTCCAATATTAAACACTCCACTTTCTTCACTGTGACAGCTGACGATCTACCAGCTCTTGGCTCATCTGTCAGGGACATGTGACCAGTTAGAAAATTCCTTTTCCACCTCACAATAGTGTCATACGATGGGGAATCATTTCCATAAACAGCCGTCATCTCGTCACGGATATCCCGGGCAGTTTTGTCCTTCAAATGCAGGAACTTGATCTCACTACGAGGCTTAATTTTCTCCAAGTTACACCTCAGTCACTTCTGACACTCACTCTAAAAAAAGGACTCAAATCACTGAAACTATCAATATTATGTCTCGAATACGGCAATGACAAATTTTCATCACACTAGCATAACAACTATCGCGTGTTAAATAAAGCTTTACGAGACCCCCTTGTGCCTAAATATGAGTACGTTCAGCTACAAACACTTGCTTACGAAGCTGTTAACTGTGTTTCTAGTCATTTGTTACTTTGCCGAAGCATGGGGCTCGCGATAATTCGTGTGAATAGTATACACTACAACAAACAAAAGACAGTATAACATGTGATGGTCGACCCGGCGTTGTATTTTGTTTCTTTAACTGTCAAATACTGTAGTATTCAGATACTACTGATGTGTTTGTAATGAAACAGTGTCAAAACATTTGAATAACGTTTAATGTAGTCTATAAATGTTTGTACTGAAGTTTCTCTTTGTCAAATACTTGTAAAATAAGTTTTTGTTTATTTGCTTTAGATTTGTGTAGTATTGAAGTTCGTTATCAGGAATTATAAATAATTGTACAAAGAGACAAAACTGCTAGTATTAGAAAACAGTGAACTAATAGTTTATATTTACTTAGAAACTTTGTTTTGATGGTCATAGACTATATCAGTTTCAAGCCAAACGGAATGGCTCAGGCGGTTTCCTCTGTGGTCCACGTTCGGGTGGCCCTTCTTCGATTCCTGTGGCTGACCTACCGGACCCATGGGCTTTTTTCGGCTGGTTTCGGGGGGGTTAATTATATTCCCCGAATTTCTAGTCCCTCCATTTCATCTCAAATATCATTTCATATAATGTCTCATCTTTTTCAGAGTAAAAGCGTTGGTGGGTGTCTCGGCGTTGCATGGCAGGATGATATACCTCCACTGGTAAGACGAACTCCGGTCTCCGTGCCGAGGCTGGCGGGATTCTTGTTGTGCAAGCCTGCCTGGAATTTTTCTTGATCTGGAGGTAGGGACGATCTCCAGCATCATGAGTGTTTCGAGGGCCACGGTAGGTGGGATTTCACTTCAGCGGGAGGTCTACCTGAAAGTCCAAAGATTGCGGCCTTTATCAAACCGGGAGTAATGGCAAACTCCGGAGTTCTTTACATGGGACAATACCTTGAGTTTAAACCCCATTCCCCATCGACATTACGAATAGGATCTACACTGGCAGCCGTCACTGTCCTCCCTCTTGTACCCGAAGAGCGCCCGACGCCTCCGTGGGGCTTTCCAGTAGGGCAAGACCTAAAGATTAACAAGCCCCCCCCCCAGTCTGGTTCGAAAACACAAGACGGGTGGTAGTGGATATGGCACTTATGCGCGCCAACTCCAAATGGGAAGGCTACAGATATGACCTCGGTGATGCCGCCTGGTGATCTAGCACACCTTCTACTAGCTATACAGGCTAGTATCCCGCAAAATTATGGCTTCCCTCAACCCCGTTCCAGGGGTTTCGGGAACTACTGCCCCCTGGAGTCCAACCCAATCCGAACAACTCCCATTCTGGGAGGGGCTCAAATGTTCGGCCCGAGGTTCCTCTAGTAACGTCAGAGGTACCACGTGTGCTATGGGGTCCGCAGCGTCCCCACCACAGCAACTGAAAGGGACGGACCCCCTCCCCTACGGGAATCTAAAAGGACAACAACGTCAAGACGGGTGGAAGGGGATACGCGTCAACTCCGCAAAGAAGACTACCGAATAACCTCGGTGCGGCCACCTGGTGATCTAGCACACCTTCTACTAGCTCTGCAGTCTATAATCTTCGTCAAAGATAAGGAAATATGGAGGCGGACCGCACTGCAGACTCCAGTCAATCCTAAGCTTGCTCCGCCTCCCAGCGCTGTCGATTGTGCTACATGCATCTCGCGCGCTTGAACTGAGACTATTATATTAATTAATTATCTCGGATAAATGTTTGAAAAATGACGGATGACAATTTTCTGGTCCACACCGTACAAAAATCCTGTCTCTACGATATTTAGAATACGAGCGATGCAAGTTTTATCAAAAGCTTGTGGCACGCTATGAGAAATGCCTGTAAAATTTATCAGTTATGTGGGGAAGTAGTTTAAGAGTAGTAGAATTTTGTGCAATAAATAGTTTTTCTGTATCTGTACACAATTTAACTTTATTACCAAACAGAACTTACTTTCTGGAGGTACCACGTTGTTTGAATAGATTAACCTGTTCATCCTATATCCATTTGCAAATGTGAAGCTGAATTATTACATGTTCCTCTATGAAAAGGAAATCTGCTCCCAATTTTTGCTTTTCCATCTAGCTGCACCATGTTTTCTTACAGCTTCCTTCTTTTCGTTATTTCTATTCACTAACTTACCTCAACATGATGAAACTGCATCCATTATGATTTTTATATAGTTAACAATACACTACACTACAGGTAAAGCAAATAACTTACACATACACCTATTTATTTATTTAAAACAAGCTGTAAACAAAAGCACATATCTCATGGAAGTCGTCATTACACATTGGAGCAAACAAAGGCAGTCAAAACAAGAATGAAGCTACAGGTATCCGCTAAGTTTATTACAAAAAACATAGAATAATCACAGATATTCTAAACAGTTTTGTATTTTCTTAGGTGCTAAAACACCCAAGGTGGGCTGAAGACCTTTTATATGGCATTTGTGTTTGAATGTTTCTGATTAAATTCTTTGTATTGAATACGTAGAAATAGTTCACCCATCTGTCCTTAGATTGAAGCACTAAGCTTTGCCGCAAGACTTAAACGCAGGTTTGGAGATAAAGCTACCAAAAACGATAAGAATTTGCAAAAACAGGTCATCATGCTAAATAAGGAAGAAAGGGGGCATTTAAATGGCCACACCCTGAAAATTTAAATCCTGCGCAAGAAATTTAAAAATTGCGGAAATAAAAAACTCTTACCATAATTAAAAAAAGCAGGTTTGGGGCACATTTCTGTGTATGTGTGTGTGGGTATATATATTGTAACTTTGTGGGTTCGAAGAATTAAAACGCAGTGGCACAAACCCAAGACGTTCCATTCTCCGAATTAGTCTTGGTACACTTGCAATTCACAGCAGAATTACGGACCACACAAAATTACGTAACATACACAATTATGATCCACCAGTTCGCAGGTCCACACTGCTTGGCACCTTGCCGTAAACTCTGACTTAGAACTCTAAAACCGATTCGAAAAACTGAGTAACTTGGAGCATCGTGCTTCTGTTTATAGGTGGCTAACTGGTTCTAAAAAATTCTATACAATCGAGAAGAAAGATATCCCAGAGATTTCACGGTCTTACCACGGGGAAGGCAAGAGGAGGGGCAACCACTTGGGCACTCGTCATTTCTCCCCACAACCCGCCTCTACTCGGTACGTCATAAGCCCTACGTATTAACGTAGGCGTCGCCTATATGCCGTACGCCCCTCTATATTGGCCAGTCCTTACTGCTAGCTGATTGTAAGTTGGACAATTGGGTAACAATATATTTGTTGTCCTGATTTCTGTAGTTACAATAATTAAGATAATTAGGAGAGCAAAGGAGTTACATTGAGTAAATGTTTAACTTGATTTACGTAAAGTAGAGGTGTAAGCCTGTAAAAAGTTATTGTTGAGGAATGTGTGACGAAAACAATGTGAATTTTTCAGTCTGACTCAACCTTTCCAATGTGAATAAGGTTCGGAATATTTGAAAACAGAATCACTATATATATGGCGGTGAAAGACGTATGATTGCAGGTTAGATCTGCAAGCAGATCATTTGATAAGATTATCTACTTCTCACACAAATGCCATGCGACGATAACCGGCTATGGTTGGCTTTACCAACTTACTGTCAGATCAGAAAACAAGAACATCCAAAATTATACTCATAATAAAAGTTCCAACTATAAGATATTGAAATCCGACTTTCAGAGAATCTTCAAAACACAAGTCCAAGTCCAAGTCGTGTACTGACAGGCTGTTAACAGCCAGAAGGTTTTTGCTGCGTACCCACCCAGGTTTTGGGTCTGACCGCAGGTTGTTAATTTTGATGTTTGTAGGATGGTGTGATATTTTTTTGTTGAAGAAAATTTTGTTGAGGTAGCTTTTTGCTCCCCTTTAATTTTGTACAGGATGCCAAACCGCTTTTTTGTTTACACCCTGGTGTTTTATTTTTCTAAAATGGGGTAAATTTAGTAGCCAAACAGCTCTTTTGGAGATTTGTAATTTAGCTTATGCTGCTGTAAGGATTAACTCCTTTGTTACCTCGGATGCCCGCAAGCCATACGGGGTACCCGGTAAAGCCTGAATCGGCGGCTCGCAGCGTCGTAGTCTCCTAGAGACCGAACCAGGGCGCTTCTATGAGCTGGAATTTTATCGTAAAATTTTGTTGCCCGGCGTCTAATTTCGTCCTCCACGTATGGGAGAAGGGAAGCTTCGTGAAGTAACCTCACGGGAAAAGAACGGCCCACAGAATAGATGGATCGGAGTCCTCTATTCTGTGCACGCTGAAGGTATGCTATCCAGCTATCGGCAGCCATGCCCCAGATTTCACAGGCGTACAACATGAGTGGGATTATCAGCGCTCGAAAGAGGTGTAGCTTTAAGCGGACTGGCATCGAGCGAGAACCCAGCATTGGGTACAGAGAGGCAATAGCCCCCTGCACCCGTGCCGATAGTTCCCTGATGTGTCCGCGGAAAGTTAGGCCTCTATCAAGTTGAACGCCCAGGTACTTGATGGAATTAGTCCACTCTATCCTTCGGCCCCTGAAGTGGAAGTTTGGTCGGTCAGCGGGGGTGTGGCGCCTCGTAAAAAGAATGGCGTGGCTTTTGTCCGGATTTACGGACATCCGCCAACGCCTGCACCACTCTTGTGTGAGACGGAGGTGTCTCTGAATTGGGTTGAAGGCTCTGAGTATATGTCTGTTTTTGCAGAACAACAACACGTCGTCAGCATATTGTGCCATTTCGACCTGTGGTTGAGTTGGAAAATCTGCCATGAAAACACTAAATAGTGTGGGGGATAGTACAGAGCCTTCGGGGACTCCGCCTCTCACGAGTCTCAGTGTAGATGTTTTCCCCGCTACTGTGACTTTAAATGATCTGTGCCTGAGAAAGCTGTGTAGGGTGTTGATTAGCTGTGTAGGTAGCCCCAGTTGGATAAGTTTGAAGATCAGACCGGCATGCCATGTCGTGGAGAAAGCCTTTTCGACATCCAAAGATACCACTGCCGTGAAGGCGCGTTCCTGGAAACCCAGGGCCGCTGTCTCCACCACACGTAGCAGCTGTTGGGTAGTCGAGTGCCCAGGACGAAATCCGAACTGGTGGTCAGGAATAGCTTGAACATCTCCCAAGATGGGAGTCATTCGGGTTAGGATTAACCTCTCGAATACCTTCGAGAGGGTAGAAAGGAGGCTTATGGATCGGTAGCTGGAAGGATGTACAGGATCCTTCCCAGGCTTCAATATACATATCACCCGAGCCTCTCTCCACTCGCGAGGAAAGTGCCCCAAGGTGATGCACATATTGAAGATCCTGGTTAGGAAAAGAACGGCATTGAAGGGAAGGTGACGAAGCATGAGGGGTGTCAGCCCATCCGGCCCCGCCGCCTTGTTTGGTTTGAGGCGTTTGAGTACGCCCTGGACTTCACTGGGGCGAATGATGGGAAGTCGTTCCGCGTCCTCGGGAGGACGTCGAAAAAATCGGCGTACCTCCCTACGAACGCGTTCGGAAAAGATGTCGTCCTGGGGGTCCTCTCTCGGACATAGAGTGCGTTCAAGATAGTCAGCGAACGCATTTGCTTTGGCTTGGGGTTCATAGGCGAGGCCTTGGGTGCCATGGATGGGTGAGGTGTATTGACCTTTGCGATTCCTGAGGGTCCTGGCGATACGCCACACGTCGCCATTTTCAACGCGCAGTCTGGCCATTGTGTCCTCCCACGCTTGCACCTTGTGCTCACGCAGTCGGACCCTGACCAGTCGACGTAAACGTCTCAAGAGCGCGCGATTATGTGGCGTGCGGTGTCGCTGGTACAGTCTCCGTGCCGCCCAGGAGCGGCGGATAAGAAGGGTGATGTCTAAAGGAAGAACGTCTGGATGAAGAGGTGCAGGTCCATGAACTGTTAGATTTTTGGCAGTTCGCGTCAGGATAGAAGTGAATGATGAGATTGCCCTCTCAATGTCCGGGATGTTTGTAACTTTTGGGTTCGGTGGAATGGAAGTGCGGAGGCAGTTCCTTACGCCTTCCCAATCGACTTCTCGCGTTTGAAGCGAGGTGTCATGACTGGCAACCCTAGTGTTGATTTCTGTCAGCACCGGATTATGGTCAGAATGAAGTGCGTTTAGTGACGTAAGAGTGAGATGAAATGGAAAATGCTTTGTGATTGCAAAGTCAATGACTGATGGCAGTCCTCCACCTCGCGGGTAGTGCGTTGGTTGCCAGGGACCCTGCACTTGAAGCTGTGGGTCTCCATCTATTAGGCGAATGATTTGATTGCCTCTTGCATCTGCCCGACGACCACAATGCCAACGCTGATGTTTTGCATTGAAGTCCCCGGCCATGATAGCACTTATGTGTAAGTTTAGGATAGACAGATAGTCGTTTGGAACGAACTGCCGGTTGGGGGGGTGATACACAGAGACCACCATGACCTCAGTTCCGCCAAGGTCAAGACAGATTGCCGTGGCCTCTAGGGTTTGAAGAGGAGGGAGCTGGATGGGTTTGTGGACTACATTTTGCCGGACAAGTACCGCTGTACCACCGCCAGGGCGGCCTTGGCGATCCGTGCGATGGCAAATGTAGCCCGGGATGCGGAAACGGGTGTCTGGACGGAGATGCGTTTCGCTGACTAAGATGACGTCTAGGGCATTTGCTCGAGCGAACTGCAATAGCTCGCCCCCCTGATCAACCAGGCCACACGCATTCCAGAATGCGAAGCGAAAGGAGGTACGAGACCTAGTTCGATTCGCCATTCTGTGATTGTTGGATACCAGTTGACAGTAGGGCAAGTCCCTCCATTGCAGCCAGCATCTTGCTTGCCGGGTCTGAGGCACAGAAGAACTTCACTAAGATCTCACAGATCTTTTGTCCATGTGATTGCAGCAAATTCTGCAACCACCTAAACATCTCCGTGAGATCCAGGGAAGCCGTTAGTTGGGTGGAGCTCATGGTAGAGGGCACTATGTTGGTGTTGGCTGGAGAGGATGACCTAAGGGGAGCAGGCCTACCTCGAGCCCTTTCGTCCCTCAACTGTCTAGGGGGCATAGGTTCGCTATGCGCCACCACCACAGTCGGGTTCTCGGGTTGGCGAGATAGTCTCCTCTCATTGAGGTCTGGTTTGGAAGCTGCGCTTCTTGGGGCTGGGGCCCGTGTCTGTTTGTGTTTCTGTGTGGGTGCTGGTGTTTTCCCACGAGACTGTTTTAGGGTGTCAGAGGATCTTTGCACAACTTCAGCAAAAGATGGGCGCCGTTCAAGCTGCTGACGGTCTTCATTTGGTGGCTGCCTGCTGGATGTCGTAGCCCTGGAGACTGAGGAAGGGAGAGCCCTGGTCTCTTCCCTGGCTGGCGCTCTTTGAAGTGTCCTTTCCTGTGCCGGTCTTCTGGCAGCTATAACCGCCTTCCTTGTTGGGCAGCCGCCATAGCAGGCAATATGCACACCTTTGCAGTTTGCGCAAGTGGGCGCATCGGTAAGCGACCTCGGACACGCCTCCTTGTCATGAGGTCCTCCACACCGCAGGCAACGCTGCATTCTGCGGCAAAACCTGCTGGAGTGGTTAAACCCCAGACAATGGTGGCACTGAGGAGGACCGCCAGAACTCCTGACGGCCTCGACCTTTACCCGGAGGTAACAAATAGTTTTGACACTATCTATCTTTGCCTCCGGGTCGTTGGACCGCTCTACTATCACTAGATAGAGAGGGATGGGGATGGGGCCAGGCTGACCTTGCGGTCCTGGCTTGGTCAGCTGCCTGACCAAGCGCGGTGTTATACCCTGTCGGGTGAGGTCATCGCTGATCTCGCTTACCGGTGTATCCACTGGTAGTCCTCTGATCACCCTTTTTAAGTCTCGTGCCTTGTCCAGGCCGAAGGTAAAGTAGGGGATCTTCTTCCCGTCGAGTGCCCTGAGGAGCAGCTGGTAGTCCTCTATGTTTGTCGCCTTGAAAACAAAGCGGCTCTTCCTCCTCGTCACCTCGCATTTATTCGAGAGGGACGGCATTACTTCCTTTAGGAAGCCTACCGACCCCCGGAAATCATCCACGATGATGGGAGGAATATGCCGCTTGGGTGGGGTTCGCTGGCTGGTAGCATCAGTCTTCAGAACGTTTGACTGTCCCTTCTTCCTCCTTGAGGTTACCTCCTGGAATTCCGCCTCATCGACGTCTGTGGAGACGTCCGAGGAGCTGGTCTGGAAGTCCTCTTCCTCCATCCTGGAGGACGAAATCTCTGGAGCCGCAGCTCCGTGGAAATATTCTCCTTCTGAATCTGAGGAGTCGTTTGATGAGTTTTGGCCTGAACGAGAATTTTTATCCCGGGAAGGGCCCTGGTTGTTGGCCTGTTCGGCTATAGCCAAACGTTTTACAGCGCCATTTCCGCCTTCTTTGCGTTGTCGGCGCTGCCTCTTGGTTCCTGTAGCAGTGGTTTTTACCCTGTCTACAGGGTGAGTCACACCAGTGCTGGTGCTTGGTTTGGCATCCTGTGATGGATGTTTCGATGAGGGATGGTTGGTGGGTTGGTCAGAACCCTCACCTGGTGTGGGCATTTTGCCCTGCACCAAGGTGCAGTTTACAGCTAACCTTAGGCTATTAACTTACCTGGCAGTACAGGCTGCAAAACTGCGTGAAACACAGAGGACCGGACAATTAAGCGCCTTTAAAAACCACCTTTCGGTGTTGGCTGTGGCCTTGTGTTTCCCTGTCTGCTCTGATGGTGTGTTTTCTATTAGGTAGTCGCTCGCTCGCACGCTGTTGCTGCTGCTCTCTTCTGGAGATTTATTTGCCGGGAGCTTCCCGAGGGTCCCTCCCGATGACGGCAAAAGATGACTCCAAAGCTCTAGATGCTCGCAGGCGATGTTTCCTATTCGGCGTCTCGAAGCTGTCACTTCAAAACACATTCTTTGAAAGTGTGACTAAATATCTAGTTTAATAGACTTCCCTTCTCATATATATTTGTTTGTTCCCTTGTTATTGTTTCAGTATTAATACTGTACCTACTATGTCTCTAACCGTAGGTAACAAATTAAAACTAAGCCGTAATTAATGAAGAAGGTAAGAGTATACCCAACAAATTTAGAGATAATTATATATGATTAGCCGCGGAATAAGATGTTACAGGTAGTGCCATCTCTGGACAGCAAGGCGCACTCAGTGGAAAGATTGTATATTTGATGATGTTGCTTGTCAAACAAAATTGCCCTCCAATGGACAATAGACATAACTAAAACACTGTCTCCTAAACAATATAATATATTTATTACGCAGGAAAACGAATTTAGCTGTAGCGCAGCAATGAATAGTATACAATTTTAACAAAAACTTCACTTGTCTTAAGAAAGTGATGTTAATTGTTCCTTCCAATTGAAATCAATCAAGAATTCTTGTCCGCGTCGTCAGTCAAAGCAAACCACAGGAGAAAACAAATTCGTCGTCACGGAAGTCACTATGTTGTAATGTTTTTTCAGTATTACCAAAATCTGAAAACAAACTTAAGAGCAGAATCAACTCGTAATAAGAATATAGTAACTCATGGCACGACAGCCCTTAGAAGGCCAAGGCCTACCAACCCGAATGCCGGCCTCACTCCCACTTACGCACGGCTGAGGTGAAAGATCATCCAACCGATACGGGGGCATTTCGGTATCCCCCAGTCGGAATGTTGGTTTCCGTGACCAGAGACGATTACTTATCGATTACCTCACGATGCCCGCCTCGGTAGCGTGGTGCTAGCGTATCTGCCTCACATTCAAGAGGTCCCGAGTTCGAATCTCGGTCAGGCTGAGTTACCTGGATAAGATTTGTCCGGGGTTTTCCATTATCCTGAAAGACGAATGTCAGGTAAGCTCCATAGTCCCCGGACTCAGTTGAACATCATTTCACCCATTGCATTCATCGTCCGATATGACATAGTGTAGGAGGACGTAAAATTACAATAACTAAATAAATAAATAAATAAACAAATAAATAAATAAATAAATAAATAAATAAATAAATAAATAAATAAATAAATAAATAAATAAATAAATAAATAAATAAATAAATAAATAAATAAATAAATAAATAAATAAATAAATAAATAAATAAATAAATAAATAAATAAATAAATAAATAAATAAATAAATAAATAAATAAATAAATAAATAAATAAATAAATAAATAAATAAATAAATAAATAAATAAATAAATAAATAAATAAATAAATAAATAAATAAATAAATAAATAAATAAATAAATAAATAAATAAATAAATAAATAAATAAATAAATAAATAAATAAATAAATAAATAAATAAATAAATAAATAAATAAATAAATAAATAAATAAATAAATAAATAAATAAATAAATAAATAAATAAATAAATAAATAAATAAATAAATAAATAAATAAATAAATAAATAAAAACAACCGCACGATGCTGAATGGACACCGGTCCTGTACCCGAGCCTTAAAATCCGCAACCCATGGATGGGATCGAACCCGGGCTGCTTTCCGTGGACAGGGAGCATGGCTTGCTGCCTTAGCCCGCTATGCCACGGCTCGTATTTTAAAATTCAGTACGCGGTATTTCTTTTTTAAAATGAATATCTTTTCCCAAAGTTTTAAATTTATCGGGACACTTCATTGTTTAAATAACTTAACTTCAGGATTTATATTGTGACTTTGTAGGTTACTAGAATTTAAAGGCTAGTTTGCAGAAGTTCAAGATGATCTTTATTTTCGTATACACTCTGTTCAATCCATAGGTAACAGAATTACGTCACATACACAATCTACCAAGGTCTAGTGTGTGTGGTGTTTTAGGGCCCGTCGACAACAAGGTCATTTGGGCCCCCAAGGTCTATGATCAGAACAACAGCATTCTGATTACATCTATTTACAACAATCCTGTTACAACATCTGTACAGCTGTTTACTGCTTACGACTGTCTCTTGGCCAGTCGTCGCTCCCTCAAATGCCTCATTGATAATTCCAGACTGTTCTGTAACAATCAGGTAATGGAATGTTCTATTACATTCCAGAAGCGTAGCTTAATCTGTGCCGGCAAGCCCGTTAACTCCGGTGCTATGCTTATCTGCTTATGCAAGCTGTTTATCTCCGTGACACACTATCATTCTGTTATCTATTTGTGCCCAACCTTTTAAGCCCGTCGCCGTGACAATATTGTGGTTAAATAACAAAAAATTATCTGTTATGGCCGATTTATCAGTTTGTTTATACTTAATGTTATGAAAACGTTCTTTCGTCCTGGTTCCCAAATTAGGTTTCGTCCTAACAATGTAAATCCGATCACATTCTAAACAATCAAATTGATAAACACCAGATTTTTTATTATTAATATTTTCATCTTTTTTTAGAGAAATGTAGTAAATTTTTAATACGGCTTAAACAAATGGTTTAAATAAAGTCTTTATACCAAAGAAGATTGAAAAATTTAAATATTAAAGGGTTGTTAATGATACTTCTACCCTTTGAAAAAGGCGGTCATAATTTAAAAAAATTTCTTACCATCCTAGGTTTAATAAACGATTTCAAAAAGGAAATTAATTGTTATTTCACACTGGCCGTGTGTAGGCTAAAGTATGGAAAGTTAGAGTCGGTATGAAAAATGCAATCCCATAACCGGAATTTGAACCACAGATCTTCTGATTGCCATCCAGCTTCTCTAACCCTTCAGCTACTATGGCCAACGTGCCGACATGACATTGATTTCCTCAAGCGACTCGTTTTTTCCCGGTGAAACAATTATTTATTTATATATTTCTTTTAATTTTACGTCCTCCAACGTTAAATCATATCGGACGATGAATGAAATGGGTGAAATGAAGCAGAAATGAGCCCAGGGTGCATAGAGCTTAGAGTTACCCGACAATGGTCTTTCAAGATAACGGAAAATCCTGGAAAAAAACTTACCCGCGTAACTTTCCCAGACGAGATTCGAATTCGGGACCTCTTGAACGCGAGGCAGACTCGCTACCACCCCGCTACCGAAGCAGGCGTAAACCAGTTAGGAGATCTCATAACTCCCTATGAGAACTTATGGTTTAGAGCGGGTGGACGGTGATACAGCAATGTTTATGGGTGTACACAATTTTCCCGTTGGAACGCCAATTTGATGCAAATATAATATAATGGCAAACACAGAAGTCGGCGAGCAATGAAGTTTCTCTCAGGGTATGCGTGGATGGGTGTGAGAAGGAGATTTTCACAACACTGGAATACCCGTCTCCAAATTATTTATTTACTACTTCTTTTCACACATCGAAGTGGAAGTTGCCGAACGAGGGTTACCAATCTCGGTTTAGAATTATTGAATTTTAATCCTTTATTACTCGATAAATTTTTGATGATCCGACAAATATTCAAGACAGAACAAGTTGACCGCTCTAATAGGCTTCACGTCTCAGACTCCTCTCTTATCTTCACGCCGAAGACCGTTTATAATGGCTTCCTAGCCGCGATATAGCCATATCGGCTACACACCGAAGAGTGCCGCCCCTAACCACAGCTGCGTGCGTGTATATCTCTAACTTTCCCTCACAACTCTTTTTTAAACAAAGTCCGTTTGTGGCTGTTTTGGTCGCCATTGTACCCGATCCAAAGAATTCCCTGTTCATACTCGTCAAGTGACAATTCCCTTAGAAACCTTCTAAGGACACTGTTTCCTAAATGGCTTTGTTATACTACTTTCCCCAACCGAACAGGCCTTGACAAAGAACCAACATTCCTTTGACATCTATCATGACTGCTTCTGGCAAACCATAATTTCGGTGTCAACGGCAACCAGAAGATCCGTGGTTCAAATCCCGGCAATGGCATTGCATTTTTCAGCCTGACTCTACCTTTATAATGCGAATACGGTTCGGAATATTTTAAAACAGAATCACTAATATATATGGCGGAGAAAGACGTATGTTTGCAGATCATTTCATAAGACTAAATACTCCTCTCACAAATGACATGCGACAATAACCGTGTATGGTTGGCTGGACCAACTGTCAGATCAGAAAACAAGAACATCCAAATTGATATTCATATTAAAAGTTCCAAGTATAGGATAATGGTATACGAGCTTCAAAGAATCATCGAAACAAATTCTTGGAAAGTGTAATTAAATATCTAGTTTAATAGACTTCCGTTCTCATTTATAATTGTTTGTTCCTTTGTTATTGTTTCAGTATTCATACAGTACCTGCTTTGTATCTATACTGAGAAAATAAGTTAAACTTAAGCCATAATCATCGACGAAGGTAATAGTATACCTAAAGGCTTTATAAATATTTATACATGATATGCCGCGCAATAAGATGTTACACTTGATGCCATCTCTGGACAGCAAGGCGCACTCAGTGGAAAGATTGTAGGTTTGATGATGTTGCTTGTCAAACAAAATTGCCCTCCAATGGACAATAGACATAACTAAAACACTGTCTCCTAAACAATATAATATATTTATTACGTAGAAAACGAATCTAGCTGTAGCGAAGCAATGAATATTATACAATTTTAACAGAAACTTCACTTATCTTAAGAAACTGATGTTAATTCTTCTTTCCAATTGAAATAGATTTTACGAACTCTTACCCGCTTCGGCAGTCAAAGAAAACCACAGGAGAAAACAAATTCTTCGTCACGGAAGTCACTAGGTTGTTATATTTTTTCAGTATTACCAAAATCTGAAAACAAAACAAACTTAAGAACAGTTTCAACTCATAATAAGGATATAATAACACATGGCGCGACAGCCCTTAGAGGGCCAAGGCCTACCGAATGCCGGCCTAACGCCCACTTACGCACGGCAGAGGTGAAAGATCATCCAACCGATACGGGGAGGAGATGTGGTCAGCATTTCGGTATCCCCAGTCGGAATGTTGGTTTCCGTGACCAGAGCCGCTTGCTTATCGCCTACCTCACAATGCTCGCCTCTGTAGCGTGCTAGCGAGTCTGCCTCACGTTCAAGAGGTCCCGAGTTCGAATCTCGTTCAGGGTGAGTTACCTGGATAATGTTTTTCCGGGGTTTCCCTTATACTGAAAGACGAATGTCGGGTAACTCTAAGCTCTATGGACCCTGGGCTCATTTGATCATCATTTCACCCATTCCATTCATCGTCCGATAGGACATAATGTAGGAGGACGTAAAATTTCAAAAAATAATAAATAAATAAATAAATAAATAAATAAATAAATAAATAAATAAATAAATAAATAAATAAATAAATAAATAAATAAATAAATAAATAAATAAATAAATAAATAAATAAATAAATAAATAAATAAATAAATAAATAAATAAATAAATAAATAAATAAATAAATAAATAAATAAATAAATAAATAAATAAATAAATAAATAAATAAATAAATAAATAAATAAATAAATAAATAAATAAATAAATAAATAAATAAATAAATAAATAAATAAATAAATAAATAAATAAATAAATAAATAAATAAATAAATAAATAAATAAATAAATAAATAAATAAATAAATAAATAAATAAATAAATAAATAAATAAATAAATAAATAAATAAATAAATAAATAAATAAATAAATAAATAAATAAATAAATAAATAAATAAATAAATAAATAAATAAATAAATAAATAAATAAATAAATAAATAAATAAATAAATAAATAAATAAATAAATAAAACCTACCTCACGGTTCTGAATGGTACACCGGTCCTATCCCCAGACATAAAATTTGCACCCCATGGGTGTCATCGAACCCGGGCCAGGGACCGAGGAGTGCTGCCTTAGCCCGCTATGCCACGGCGCAGGACAAAATCAACTGCTCGTATTTCAAAATTCAGTACGCGATATTTGTTTTATGAAATGAATATCTTTTCCTAAAGTTTTAAATTTATCGGGACACTTCATTGTTTAAATAATTTAACTTCAGGATTTATATTGTGACTTTGTAGGTTAGTAGAATTTAAAGTCCAGTTTGCAGAAGTTCAAGATGATCTTTATTTTCGTATACACTCTGTTCAATTCTTAGGTAACAGGATTACGTCACATACACAATCTACCAAGGTCGATGATCAGAACAATAGCGTTCTGGTTACATCTGTTTACAACAATCCTGTTACAACATCTGTACAGCTGTTTACTGCTTACGACTGACTCTTAGCCAGTCACCGCTCCCTTAAATACCTCATTGATAATTCGAAACTGTTCTGTAACAATCAAGTAATCGAATGTTCTATATTCTATGTTCTGTTCCAGAAGCGTAACTTAATCTTTGCCGGCAAGTCGTTTATCTCCGGTGCTATGTTTATCTGCTTATGCACCGTGACACACTATCCGCCTGTTATCTATTTGTGCCCAAACTTTTAAGCCCGTCGCCGTGACAATATTGTGGTTAAATAACCAAACATTATCTGTTACGGCCGATTTATCAGTTTGTTTATACTTAATGTAATGAAAACGTTCTTTCGTTCTGGTTCCCAAATTAGGTTTCGTCCTAACAATGTAAACCCGATCACAACCGAAGCAATAAAATAGATAAATACCAGATTTTTTATTATTAAGAATTTCAACTTTTTTTAGAGAAATGTAGTAAATTTTTAATACGGCTTTAATTAATGGTTTTAATAAAGACTTTATACCAAAGAAAATTGAAAAATTTAAATATCAAAAAGCTGTTAATGATATTTCTACCCTTAAAAAAAGACGGTCATAATTTTAAAAAAATGTCTTACCATTCTAGGTTTAATAAACAATTTCAAAAAGGAAATTAATTGTTATTTCACACTGGCCGTGTATGGGCTAAAGTATGGAAAGATAGAGTCAGACTGAAAAATTCAATGCCATAGCCGGGATTTGAACCACGTATCTTCTGGTTGCCGTCCAGCCTCTCTAACCCTTCAGCTACTACGGCCAACGTGCCGACATTACATTTAAATCTCTAAGTGACTCGTGCTTTTCGTCCAGTCGCTCTTAACCTTTGAGCTACCATGGCAAACTTGCCTTCCTGACATTAAATTCTCCATTTGACTCATATATTTCACCGGTAGACCACTAGGGGCTCTCACCTACATACGGCTAGTGTGGAGAAATGATTAATTTCCATCAATTAACTAAAATAATAAGAATTAAATTATGAAGCCTGGTACTCAAGAACTTACAATGGTAAGTCGCCACAATCAGTGTATCTCGGATGCGAGAGCCCCTAGTGGTCTACCGGTGAAATATATGAGTCAAATGGAGAATTTAATGTCAGGACGGCACGTTGGCCATGGTAGCTCAAAGGTTAAGAGCGACTGGTCGGAAACCAGGCGATCCGTAGTTCAAATCCCGGCCAAGGCATTGAGTTTTTCATGTTGACTGTATCTTCGAGGTATTTAATATCGACGGAGGGCATTTTAATTCCCACATCACTTGTTAGTGTCCTTTCACCTCACCCCTTCCCCTCTGGAGTACTAACTGCCGTGGACCTTGTCTCAGAGTAAACCACAAACCAAACAAAAACTGGCTTTCATTTAGAAACGTGACCCACAGAAACAAACTTTTACTTTCAAATTATTACGTTACGTGAACGACAATCAATTTGCTGAACAGTCACGCATCTGCCTGCTTCACGTCATCGCATGAACGCCAATCACGAAGTTAGTCTGCCTTCTTCACTCAGTAACACTTTGTAATGTTCATTACCAAACTTGATGATTGTAAAAGTGCTACATGTGACAATTACTGCTACAAATTTAATTTGATGCACGGGTGTTATGTGGGACCCGCAGCGCCGCCTGTGGAGGTTTCTAGCGGAGGACTATCCGGATTCCATTTTTACTCCATCTATGACATAGTTACAGAAACAGTGAGTAGAAAATATCATATAAAATAAGCTTGTAAACCCATTAAAGCCTGCTTTGGATTTCTAAGAGAAATTTTGAGAGAACAGTAGTTTTTCATACAAAAATGTGACCCGTACAGTAAAGGGACGTCTTTATTGATCTGGTTCGGTTAAATGAACTGAAAATTGGTACCGGAGAAAGGCAGAAAACGTGAGGTTTGATTGTACACTTTCTTTTGTTACTCTGGTTGCCTTTGTGAAATAATGAGGCACGTACATGTGGGAAATCTCCAAACAACGTAATAACGTCTGTCGTCGCATTCACTTGTTCTCAGTTTTCAATTTAGACCGTTCACCCTCTGTTTCATGATTTGCAGTTGTTTTTCAAATGAATACTTGCATGTGATTTCGCTTTCTCTGTCAAACAGAAAAATGGCATATATATATAATGTTAAAATTAAACATCAAGAAAAACTTAAAATGCTACACTCACACGATTTTCTCTGTTATTCCAGATGGAGCTTGTAGAAATGGTTTAGTTACACATTTTTAGGTGTTAAATGAAATCCAGTAGGCAAGTACAATGCAATCCATATAAACCTGAACCATTTCAATAGGCCATATCCTTTGACCCAATAATAGGATACACTTGCAACTTTGGGAGAATACAATACACATTTGGGAGATTACATTACTCTATTTACATTTGAGACAAAATTTTGGAAATGTGCTTCACCAGCATCTTAGGATCGCTGGTCCTATTTTCTTTTATACGACTGTGGACACTGAAGATTATAAGTATATCTTCAAGACATTTGTGGAGCAGCTGGATGATATCGAATTGAGAGAATGTTGCAAGATGGAGCAGCGTGTCCTACATCTAATGACACCATAGAACTTGTAACCAGTTTACTTAATAATTGAATAATCTCAAAAGGTCTCGGGCACCCCAGGTCCCCTGACATAACCTAGAAGAATAGGCCACGGACAATTGATTCTCTCAAGGAATCCATTCGAACCGAAATAAGTAACATTGGCGAGGATACTCTCCGTAAAACTTCAGAGAATATCGTGAGAAGAGTGCAAATATATATATATATATATATATATATATATATATATATATATATATATATATATATATATATGTGTGTGTGTGTGTGTGTGTGTGTGTGTGTGTGTGTGTGTGTGTATATAGAAGCTGTAATCAAGCATAAAAGTGAATAACGAGGTGTTGTTTGTGAAAAGTATAAACTTTGGAAATTTCAAACATATTACACGAATACTTCGGATATAGATAAGTTTACAAAACTTCGCAGTGTTCTAACGTTCTTCTGTTTGTATGTATTAGACATACTAAAAGGGCTATGCAATAAAGAATGATTATAGTTATTTTAAAGTGATCATTTTCCGCACTAACCTTCAAACTTACTATATTGTTTTAGCTTAATGTAAAACAAAGAAGCCGTAGTAGTTTCATTGTTGGTACTCCTGGTTCCCGCCTGTGAGAACCAGGCAAGTTCAGACATGTTCCTATCGCCTACAGCTACAATGGAGGTAACATGCGAGGAACAATATGCGGCTTTGAAATTCTGCTTTCGTCTCAACAAACCTTCATTTGAGGCCTATACAATCTTACAGGAGGCATATGGAGAGTCTGTTCTTCCCTACACCACAGCTCGAAGGTGGTTTAAAATGTTTAAAGAGGGGAGACTGCCTATTTCAAAGGAAGGTAGACCCGGTGCTCCAGTTACTGCTCTTACGGAAGAAAACATCAACGCTGATGCTGCCATTTTGAGAGAGGATCGACGAATTACCTTAAGATCATTTTCTGAAATACTGATCATTTCGTTGGGTGCCACCCACACGTTGGTGACAGAAACATTACACATGAGACGTGTTTGTGCGCGATGGATTCCATGACTGTTGATTCCCGAACAAAAGGACATTCGCATGCAGGTCTCCATGCAGTTAAAGTTTATGTTAGAGGAAGATCGGAGTTTCTTTCATATTTTATCACTGCTGATGAAACTTTGCTACATCATTTTGATCCTGAGAGCAAACAGCAAAGTTCAGTATGGAAATTTCCTTCATCACCAGCCACCAAAAAAGCAAAACTGGTTGCTTATGTTTGGAAAGTTATGGTCATCTCATTCTTTAATATCCATGGAATGGTTCATCAGCAAGTTGTGCCTGCACACACATCAGTAACTGGACAGTACCGCAGGGATGTCCTGTAAAAATTGCAAGTCCATATCAGACGCAAAGGACCACATTTCCGTGAAGCAGGCTGGATGCTGCACCACGATAATGTGAGGCCGCATATTGCCAATGTTGTTGCTGAATATCTTGCAAAAATGAACTTGAAGTGCACCCCTCACCCTCCTTGTAGTCCGGATATAGCCCCATGTGACTTTTTTCTATTCCCTAACTTGAAGAAACGACTTCGTGGGAGGCATTATCCATTATCAGAAGCAGTGGTGAAGGCTGTGGAGGCGATTTTGAAGGATCTCTCAAAAATGGTTTGCAGCATGTCTTTGAAGACTGGCAGAAACGCTGCGGCAAGTGCATCGCACTCAGGGGAGAATATTTTGAGAAGGACCATCAAAATTCTGAGAATGAATGTAGGTACGTTGTCAAAAAAACTTGTGAACATTCCTTATTGAAGAGCTCGCATATTATAGAAGTCAGTTTGTGAATGACAAACTTGAGGTGACTAATGGCGTAATCCAGATAGGCGTAATGAGATTCAACAAAATAGGCCTAAGCTGTCACATTTTTGGCTATGACCCGCCCCAGTGCAGTACATAGCGTAAGGGCACGTGACATAGGTACCTAACGAAGGCAAGGTGTAGTCTCTGTGCCTTTTGATATTTCTGTAAACCATAAAAAAAAGAGGAAAGAACTCAAATACACAAATTTTAATGAACAATTGAAACGCACCGTGGAATTAATGTGCGCTTAACCACAATTTTACTTCCCCTGTTCTTCCCGCGTGTACAAACGAAAATAGTAACAAAGATGATAAAAAAGGCTTACGGCGAGCTTCGTGACCCTGCATCAAATTTCCTCTCACATTGTTTCCTGTTAATTAGAACCAGATCAAACAACTCTGAGCCTGCAAACACAAAAGAAAATTAGTGTATTTTTTCCATTTAAAACCCCCGTGTTCCCCATCTTCTCCTTTCTTCTCATTTGATTGTTTCCTGCTCACCGATACCCTCATTAAAAAGTGGAAGTGCTTTCTCAACAGCGTTCTGCTGTTTTAATAACAAAAAACAAATGATTTACACAGAGCGCTAAAACAGAACATTAGACTTAAAAAAACGAATCAGTTGGTGAATTAAATGCCAATCTGGTCTCTTGCCATGGTAGCTCAGTGGTTAAGAACGACCGAACGAGACCGGCAGATATGTGGTTCAAATCCCGGTCATGACAAAAAACTTTCTAACTTCCTCCTAAATATAGAAGGTTTTGTAAAGAGCTACTAGGCTTACCAAGATCAGCAACTAGGTTTTTACGGGAGTTTCCCTTATCGTGAAGGACAAATGTCAGGTAACTCTAAGCTCTATAGACCCTGGGCTCATTTGAGCATCATTTCACCTAGTGCATTCAATGTCCGATATGACAACGTTGGAGGACGTATATTACAAAAAAAAAAAGCGGCAGAATAAAGTAGATGTAAACAAAACCACGTGACCTTTGATCGTAGCCCACCTTCTTCAAAATTTACAGGATGCTTCTGCCGTGTAATAGTCCCTTAAAAATTTACTGCTACTGAGGGGTAGAATCTGAGTTCGTTTTGTTAAAGCGCACTAGAAGTGCGTATTAACATATTTCAGCAATAAAAACGCGTACTAATAGATAATCTGTGTTTCATATAACCTTGCCCCGCTTACATGTATCACTCCGCGTGCAACTACCATCCCCCTCATCCTAATTGGCTAATGCTTTCGCGCCATAGGCCATGGGCGGTGCCTTCCCGTCACATTTAAACCTGCAGTAAACATCATAATAATTGCCAGGAAGATAGATAAAATCATACAAATAAGAATATGAAGGCATGCAAAAATAATGAAGTTTATAATGAAACTGAGCAAGTTGAAAGCGAATGAAAGAGCAATGAAACAGACAAGTTTATAATGAAAGGCCCTCGGCCTTCTCCACTTGGATTTCTAAAACCAGCACACATACCTCTCAGTCTTAAAAGTTGTGTCCGCGATACTTGTCGTGTGTCTTCATTCACCCAAGTCTCGTCAAGGTAGTATATTTTGCGACTTGTATCTCAGTACAGTCAGATTGTCCTTAAATAACGTCTTCGCCACACAGCAATATCGCCCCTGGAGTGGTAAGTTTTACTGTTGTCTCAATTTCACGTCGCGATGTTCCTACGCATCTAACACACCTGTAATTTCAGAGCTCAGCTGTTCGACTTCTCTCACTCACAAGGACTGATTCTTCTCTGTGAGTGCATTAAACACATCCACCACAACTTTTTTCGCCGCTTTGTAAAGGTTTTCTCTTGCGATGCTTCAGAGAAAAACTGGCGGTAGACTCTGCCATTATACATGTAATAAGTACACGCGCAATAAACGATCAATAAAATAATTTAGCTCTCGCACTCGGCACAACACACTTTCCAATGGTGAGATATGACTAATCCAGTTCAAAACAAAGTCAGTGATAAAAGTCATATAAACAAATGTCACCACTACCACTAAATCACGTGCTATCGTGCCATGTGCCTGAGAGCGAAGGAACCTCCTCTTTATTTCGTTTAAGAATTAACATGCATTTCAGATAAATCAGATCTGTTGCTTAATATATTTCATTAAAACAGTTACGAAAATATAAATTTGACAATTATCTTCCAACATATAAAGACATATCACCATGTTAAATAACGAACTAACTTTTACCGCACAACAGTCTATACCACAACAGCAGTCAATGAGAGGTGATAAGGTCACGTGACCGTTAAGAGATACGGGGCAAACTTATGTGAAACAAGGATTAGTTAAGTTAGTTTGTAATTAAAGTAAATCATGCCATCCCATGTGGTGTTGACTGGCTGTATATAGCTAGAAGTTTTTTGCTTCGTGCCTACCCGTTAAGGGTTTTACCGCAGGTAAGGTAGATTTCGGAATGTTGTGGGTCTTTAGAACTGTGTTTTTTATGAGGTTACAAGATGTACCTAGTGGTTGAAGGACAGGATGTAATGCCTTGCAACCTGGTGTATTTTTTATCGTTAATTAAGAGAAGAATTTTGATGCCAAGAAGCTTGGAAGGATTATTGGAACTCAGCTTTATCTGCTGTTCGGATTAGCTCCTGGGTTATCTCGGATGCCCGCAAGCCATGCGGGGTAACCGGTGCTGTCTAGAACGGCGTCTAGTGGGGTCATAATCTCCCAAGGATCAGACAAGGGCGCTTCTGTGGTTGGGTAAACTTGCGTATAATTTTGATGCCCGGCGCCTAATTTCATCCTCCACGTATGGAAGACTCGAGGCCTCGTGAAGCAAAAGTAAATCATGCTGCGCGCGCATACTGAAGCTGAGAGGAGTATCCAGAAAGGCAAACGGTTGTGAATCATGTGGAACTGGCGAGTACTGTTAAACATGCGCGCGGAAAGCCTTTACGAAGTGTTGAAAAGATAATAACGTCTTTAACAAATTATGTAAAAAATTTCGAGAACTTGCTATCGATGAAGTGGGAAGCTAATATCTTAGTTTACCGGTGTGTCCGGTGTGTAGCTTTGCAGCATGTATAGTCCACACTAGGAAAAATCCACATTCGGTGAAGTTTCAACTCCCATCAAGAAGAGATCACGTGGCAGATCAATTAAGAAATGAATGGCGACGTTTTCAAATTCTTGAAAAGATTCTCCCTAAATTACAACTAAATAGCGTTATTGTGATGGACAATGCCCCCTACTACAGTGTGAGGTTAGAACATATAACAAACAAGTGACAGGGCGCCGGGGTAGCGCGGTGGTTTCGTTCGCGGCTCCCGTTCTAAGGGTCCCGAGTTCGATTCCCGGCTCTGGGGTTGGCGATTTTAAGTCGGCCCTATCCACGCCTTCACCTCTGTCTAGCACACGTGAAGTATCCCCTATGCCCAACGTGGTTCGGAGTCCACGGTAAAAACTGTAGGTCCTCTCACCTCACCGCCATCTTCACTATCACCCTATCATCGGAGGTAATGGACACCGCCCTCTGGGTGCCTCCACCTGAGAAATGGGTCCGGTCATCACTTGGTGGGGTGAGGTTACCCCGAAGGCCAAGGTTGCCATGTGGGGAGTGTTAGTAACTAACTAACTAACTAACTAACTAACAAGTGACATCATAACATGGCTACAGAGTAAAAATATAGTTTTCCATGAGGGCCACTTTAAGGTGCAATTGTTGGCAATGGTCAAGTCTCTTGCTAAACAGTACGAACACTACATAATTGACAAAGTGGCAAAACTTGCAGGTCACACTGTACTCAGACTGCCACCTCAACATTGTTAGAGTCTGTTTAGTTAACTCGTGTGCACTTCGGCCGCTGCCTTACAACACAGACCCTCCTCCCCCCAGACCTTTCTGCAAGGTTGCCACCTTTCTCGTTACATCATGGGTGCCGTACGAGGTTTCGTCTAAATAAATTATATTATGTCGATTACTGCAAAACTTCCTTAGTTTTGACAAATATATCGGCAAGCTACAATATTACTTGATTCCATAATAACTCTTAACTTATTCAAAGTGCGGTATTTGAAATTTAGCTCATTTAGGAGGCAGCGGAAAGTGCAGTGCCCATAAGGAAAATCACAAATTTCTTGCAAATGTGCAACCAATTTGTCTAAGGTGGGCGCTCTCCCTTTTCCATAGAATCTATAACTTTCTCGACGAATTAAATCGCATGTGAAATTATCTGCTTTAGAGAAACGTTTCCTTTTGTTTCCACTCTTGATTGGTGTCTTTCGTATTCCTTTCTTCACAATATTTCTTACTGTATTTCTGTGAATACCCAGAATATATCAGGTTCATTGCATGACCCCTTACCAAGATTATTTTTCAGCAAATATTTATATGAGTTCAAAACAAGCGCTTGAATTTCCTTAGAAACAGTTCCCGTTAAAGCTTTGTTTTTTGAGGCTTTTCCAATAACATAACTCGGCCCAGTTATTCCCACTATTGTCATCATTTTTGATTATTTTCACTTGACTGAAAGTTATCTACTACTTCATTTGCATTTACCACTGCCACAGTCTCCACACCGTGACACACAACGAATTCCTGCACGTAATTAAACAGTTCAACTGAAAGTTGGAACTTTGACAACTGAGACTCCACGTGGAGTAGACATGCGACTGTCACTTCGAGAAAATCAGGGTTGCTATTGGTCCTCAACGACAGTGTTCCATTTCTGAAGTGTGGAGATAGATTTATGGGGGTCATTAGTGGGCAGGAGGGTGAGTTCCCTTTGTGGTGCAAACTGCACACGCATTCACTAAACAGACACTACTCGAATGAATCAAACGACACGGAGATATCGGACCTGGAGGCTGTCGAACCAATTTCCAGCTCAGATTAGAGGAATTCAACTGGCGTAAGTGGCAGTCAACTTTCATGGATATTAATAGTGAATTGCGTGATATTTAGGTCAAAAATTTGCCTTTAGTGTCGAAAATTTATATTAATGTTTTACTTAACGATGCGATTAAGTGGTTGGCTTGAATAAATACGTGCTCTTTGAGATGAAAATGCACATTCACATTAATAACACATATTAATATTATACGTAATGAAGCGGTAACAGTACTGCCATTCCGAATGCACGTGGACGCGGAGTGATACAAACCGGTGTTTTGTTTACAGTACTTTATTCTCTCATTGGACGTCATTTAGGCTTTCAGAATCAGCTGCCAAGTCTTATACCTTCCTTGCGATAGCAACGCGCCACGGTTTGGGAAGTTCTCATGTAGACAAAGTTAGCAGACTAAATTTACTTAGAGCTAAGCGATCATAATGTTTCGTTAGGGTTAGATGTTCTGGAAGACAGCCAAAGTGACCGCTTTCGTTGAAAACATGGAGTCCCATTAACGAAATAGCGGCCGGTGTTATCTTGAAGGAGGGTGAATTAACCTTTACAGAGACGTAATTGTCTGGTATTACAAGCAGCGTCCTTCCCTACTTAACGGGCGATCGGTTCAACAGAATATTTCCGTTTATACACATGATTGTTTGACTTTTACATCCTCTACCGTCCCCTCTTGGAA